>JAPYZN010001367.1:0-16942 GCA_030522865.1 Psyttalia lounsburyi | reverse complement strand
CACGATTTCTGACTTTTACGCACACTGTGCGGAAAAGTACCACTTTACGAACGAAAACCGGTACCGAAAAGTGAACTTTTTGGGCAGGTATTGCAAAAACATATTTATAGAACTTTTATTAAGCAGTCGACAAATTGTACTGAGCGGTCAGGTAATTTATCTCAATCGTCTAGATAATTTTTACTCAGCAGTCAACAAATTTTACTGAGGGGTACAGTAATTATTTTCGAACGGGGATTGCCACACGGAGAGAAGAATTCAATAGAAATTACCGTTCCGTTATATAATCGCGTAGTGGTTTAGCCGCTCGGAAAAAATTACGGTATCGGTTCAGTAAAATTTGTTTGCCCTTCACTGAAAATTGTCTAGATGTGTGCATAATTTGTGTTAAAGATTGTGAATTTTATTAGGCGGTGCTGTAATTATTCCCGAAAATACTACACGATTACCAAATGAAACAGTAATTTTTACTAAAAAAATTCTCAAACGGAATGATTATTTTATGTGAACTTTTCTTTCAGTGGATCATTTATGATTTGACAAGAAAAATAAATTAAAAAATGATTAATGTTACTAAATGTTCTAATGTTCTAAATGTCAATTAACGTTAATGTTCTTAAATGTAGTTTAAGGGGTCGATTCATCACAAAGGTGATCGAATTTCCAGAGTTGGATACTGAAGATCTAGTACTGTTTGCAGATATTCATACCCAAACACGTGACGACCGAAGATGCTCGATATCCATGGGGGCATTCGTTCCTCCACTTCTCGATGGCCGGTTGATCCTTGAGCTCGAGAGGGTCGGCGCATCGATAAGAGCCCGGTGTATTGATGCATCCATATCTACATACCTCCGTTTGTAGCTCAGGAACAGCGCACTCATCGATATCTAAGCCAGAGGAACTACTATTGTACTTAAATTGTCCCCATTTTCGGAGGACAATATCAGCTCTGTTACATTGTTCCATTGTATTGCAAAAATGGAATTGTTAATCGCTTACGGCGACAATAAAATTTCAGTGAAACTGTGAAAAGTAGGGGATCCTAATATTTTTTGCATATTAAAAATGGATGTAAATTGGGGAAGGAAAATGTAGAAACAAATGTTTGGAATTTGAGTGGGAATTATTGTCAAAATTTGTTCTAAACATTCTGAATTTAAAATAGACTTATCTATTTTTAATTACTGAAAAGTATGTGAAAGAAAGAGAATCGGAAGTTGTAAAAGATTTTCAAAGATTGCAAACCGAAACATTATCTCCGGAAAGTGTGGAATGAAGTGCGATTAAAAAATATCAAATTTAAAATTTCAGATTCAATGGAATTTTCATTTTGTAGGAATAAATACGAGTATTTTTCAACACTAAAGAATTCCCAAATTAATAATAATTCAAATATATATTTTTCTGCCTTTTCCTACTCTCTATGAATTTTCACGGATTAATTAAACTGAAATTCCTGCCACATAAAGCATTGTAGATCGAAAATTGCATTTCTCCATGTGATTCTGAATTGTTAATTACGAAATACCTTAAAATTCCAGTGAAGTTATGACTGGACAGAGAATTCCAAAGATTAAATTTAACCCAATTAAAAAAATGTCTTAATATTTGTTCAATTGATCGATTCGATATTCGGCCCGTAAAAGAAAAAATCACTGAAGTTCGTCGTGAAAAGGCTGGCACATAAAACTTTTATACCAATCGTCGCAATTTTGTAACCCACACACTGAAGATTGCCCATAAACTGGCCTTAACCCATTTATAAACCGAGAAAATTTACGACAGCTGTAAACTGAGCTATGAACCTCATACTTGCGTTAAATACTAACCTTGACAAGTTTTCCAGTCCCCCTGAAGAACAAAACCGTCGGGACAGAGGCAAAAAATCCTGCCGGCAGTGGAAAGACACGTGTGTGAGCAGCCAGCATTGTTATCAGAGCAATGCCCGGCTGCCTGACAGGTGTGATTGTCAGCCGAAAGAACAGCGCCAGGCAATCCCTCACAAGAACAGATATATCCACCCTCGGTATTACGACACCTGTCCTGACATGGCCCTCGACCATTATTCTCCGCGCACTCGTCGACATCTGAATGTGCAAGTTATTAAATCCCGTCGTTAACAGTCGTTATTTTGCGAAAAATTCTTCACCTCCATTTACTAATGATTCATGGGAGGAAAAATGGGGGATTAAATTGCAGTTATTGATGACCCATTCAGAGTTTTGCTTTGAAGAACTAATTCGAAAATTATTTTGTAATTTTAACTTCTTTTAACGAATTTTTTCAAGTTCATTGTAAGTCATTTTGATTTGGTAATTATTTTGAAAATGTTTTCCTGTAATTTCTGTGAAATTTAATTTTGTTAAATAATGTAATTATATGTATTTGAAGACACAGACATTGAATTAATTTGAAATGTAAAAATTATGATAACATTAGTACTACTTCAATGTTAATCCTTTCATTCCTAAACCGTAAAAAAAAATTATTTTCCATTTCTCGTAAACGACTGATTCAGTAACAAAGAAATAAATTTGGATTGAACCATAATTTATAACTCGAAGTTTTTATTCTGTAAACTTATTGAACTCAATTCTAAGTATTCCTTCCTCCTGGCAAATCAATAAAATTCCAAACTCGTAAGAAATTCTTGTTTCCACGTATTTCCCAATTTAATCGTTACTATAATTTTAAAAAAATAGAAATCATCTGCGAATGTCATTCATCATTTTTTCTCTCACTCTCGAAGACATTTCCAAAATAATCTACACCAAACACTCAAGACTCCCGCCCATGAATTATGTTCTCCATTTAAAGTCAATATCCCCAGCTATTGAGCTTCAATCGCCGATTTTTTTCTCCCTTGGATCTTCCATTCGCCGGATATCCAAACCTATACAAGTGAACTTGTCGTTTCCATATTTCATTCCTCTGGGACACTCGCAACGATAGCTCCCCACAATATTGACACACATATACTGACAATTTCCATTTTCCTCCTCGCACTCATCCACATCTGAAAATACAAACGAAGATGTTGAAATGGTCCATAAAGCAGCTTGATAAACTCTAATGGCATTTGAATGTGCATAATGTCATTGCAGCAGCCGGTAACGGTATCATCCGCATAATACTGACAAAAACGAGTTTTCCTTTCAAGTAAATTTTCTTTACCACAAGTTAACGTGTACAACTAGACGGTTTTGAATAGCTTGAATTTTCTTGTAGAGTCGTTTAATTGACTGAAGAGAATTCTGTTGTCAGTATACACTACAGATGTAGCCATCCTCGGTCATTAAATTTTTCAACAAAATTGTATAAGAAAAATTTGAAGAAATTCTTTTTGAATGAGTTTCTTTCAAATCACATTTTAATCAATTAATATTTATGATAAATAGTTTCTAAGGAATCGTCACAAATAAATAATTAGCCTAAAAAACTAGATCACTTTCGAATAATTGTTAAATTTGTGGAGATTTTAAATATTCGATGGAATAATTTTCAGATTTCAAATTGTGGTTTTTCAAAAACAGTGTATGGCCATTTTATGGCAGGTTTTGTTGTTAAAAAAAATTAATTTTGCCAGGCTGTACAGTGACTTTAATAATGTAAGAGCTGTTACCGATGCATCTATTGCCGCGAGGGCTGAAGCCTCTGTGGCAGGAGCATTGGGCCAGACCATTGTCTATGGTACAAATGTGCTCACATTTCGAATGCAAACACAATTCATCAGGTTTTTTTGTGCACAATGGCTGCTCCCCCAGCCATTTTCGATTTTTGCAGAAGAGACGAGAGTTGTTTGACGACAGTGTGAAGCCAGTGATGCATGTGTAGTCCGCTTCGAGGTACTCGTGCTCTGGTTTTGATGACCTTGAGAGGATGAAAGATTAATTGAGTAGTGACAATGCACAAAAAAGTTCAATTTGTGACGTGTGAAAATAAAACTTGTGCAGTCACCTCCCCCAAAAACTTCTTAACTATCCATTAATCTCTCAATTTATTTTCCACCCAATTACACGAATTAATTTTCTCAACTTACTTCACTTACACTTACGTAGTTATTAAAAATTTTGTTTACTGAAACACTGAATTCTTTAGGATTTCTCAATCAATAAAAAATCATTTGCGTAAAATTATCACTTCCAGTCAAAAATATTTACCAATAAATATAAATAATTTCAAAAATTACCATTTTACAACAACACAAATTCCCAACGAGAATAAAAAAAATTCCCATTAAAACCAATTAATTGAGCCGTTAATTGATCCACTATTTTATTTTCAATCAACCACACAAAATTATTTGTCCCTACTTACTTTATGTATTGAATTTTATCAAAAAAAAATATAGAATTGCAAAATATGAATAATCGGTAGTAGATTATTCAAAATTTTTCTCTCAATTGATTCAGACGTATATTTACCTGAATTTCGAATGATTAAATTCTTTCTAATTCCGGTAAAAGTATCATAACCAGACCAAAAGTTTCAATGATAACCATCTACAATTCCAAAAATCGTCACTCAAGAGTAACAAAAATTGGTATAAATCAAATAAATCCGCTCAACCATCCGTTAAAAATTTTATTTTCTAGCCAACCACAGGAAATTAGTTTCCAGAACTTACTTCACGTATTTAATAACTCCATGGGGAATGTAAGGCGCAGGTACGAAGCTTCCATTCATGCAGGAGAGGTCGCCCAGTGACTCTAAATTACCCACTCCCTCCCACAATTTTCTGTCCTCTCCAGAGTCATTTGCAGGTGAAGCATCCTCCGTATCACGGTCAAAATTATCCGATAAATTGATGCCACCGATATTTCCTCCATTAATATCGGCCTCCATCCCCTTCATTCGATCATAATTATCCAATTGATTATCTCGCCCATAAAAAATTCTCTCCCGCCTCGAATTGATAATTCCCGTGGCTTCATCAGACGTTCCACTCTCACTCTCCAAAATTTCATTCTTCCTCAGCGATAATTCTGCAATTTTCTCATCACTTTTTATTAATGCAAATGGCCTCTCCCGTCTCATTTTTATAATTTCCTCCTCGAGATTTCTCGTCAGTACCTTCTCCATATTTCTCTCCAATTCTTTCTGATTTAAGAAGTTTGTAAAATCCCAGCGAGAACGATTCCCCCTTGAATTATTCAATAATTGAGAAGAATCCTCTGAGGATAGTGCAGGAAATGAATTTTCCTCATCCCATGTTTTTAATTTTTTAGATTGATTTCTCTCGCGTGGCCTCGACCTTCGGAGGCCCCTGTCGGGTCCTCTATCAACTCCTCTCAAAGATTTATCACGATCATTGACTCTCGCTTGGCCAAAGTATTTGTGAGCCCTCAGATGTTTATATTTTTTATGATTCCGATAATCGTTTTTTCGTCTCTTATTGGATCTCCGAGGGGCTGAAAAATTGATAGCTCCTTGTATTGGATTTTTTTTTGAGGGGTGTGGGAGTAGAGTCTACTTACTAGGGTCTACTTTAAGATCAGGAATTTTCGAGTTGTCATTGAAGTAATGTACCGGAGTGTCAATCGCCGCTTTATCGAGGGAGACAGTGGAAGGGGGTTTTAGGACGGTCGGTGAGTGCTTCCGTTCGTTGGAGAGAATTGTGTCCCAGCTGGTGGGGAATAAATTGAGATGTTTCAGTTTAGAATGGTAGAAAGTAATGTCTCAATTTCGCACACATTTTGTGGGAATTGTTCACTCATTGAAAAGTCTCTAAATCAATCGGAGGTTTTTTTTTGTTTTGAATTAATGAATATTCATTGGTTGATTAATGCACCAATTAATAATTTTATGGCCTAATGAACTGGTCATAGCAATCGCTGTTGTTAATTACTATTTCAATCTCATTTTGTAGGAAAATCGATTTTATTCTGTAAGTTTGTACAAAAGTACTACGTTCAAACATTATTCAGCTCTTCTCCCCAACAATCCATTATTTGAATGATTATTGAATTTCTCAATTTCATATTTACTAAGTTTTTCTCGCTTTGAGATAAGTCGGTTCAACTGTTTCCAATTTAATAATGAACCCTGTAAACGTCAATGATTAATCTACATATTTTATTTACTGAAATTCTTAATACAGAATTCCGATTACAAGGTTGCGTTTGTCATCCCAATTTTGGAAATACTTCTCGCCATTAGAGCGCAAAGAATGGAAATTTTATGGATTTATGAAATATTTTTGCTTGAGATTTTTTTTTTAATTGCAAACTCTGAAAGCGTTTTAGAGTATATTCTCAAAAATTACAGGTGGAGCCCTGAAAATGTAATATCAAAAGTCATTCAACTTAAAAAACAAAAAAAAACGTTAAATGTCTAGTATACGTCCACTTTAATGACACTTGGTGAAAAAAAAAATGAATAATAGAGCGAACCGCTTTTGGGGGAAATGATTTGTGTGGGTTTATAGCAAGTCCAAATAATGAAGAATATCAAAACAAAAGGTGTCTGCGGTAATCACCTCGATAAACAGGGCACAATCGTAGCTATTTCGTCGGTTGGTGGTTCAATTTCGCGAGGAACGAGCAGCGGACTGGTGAAGTGCAGACGCCAAGTGTTTTGATAAAGAGTAATTAAGTGTCCATGGTGAGGACCTAGTGTCACCCCCTCACTAAAGTGATGCATTGTCCTCTCTGACCGTCTGACCCGTACCTAAAGATTTAATTCTTCAATAGAAGAATTTTTCATAATTTTTTTTGTCGACAGAACGGTCGGAGGATTTGTATGGGTTAACTATTGGAGAGATCATTCCTGATCATTTTTAACATCACCTCTGTGTTATCCATTGTCTGCTTCTGTGTCTACAAGTGTTGTCTTTGGGATCAGATACCACCACGTCCGTTGGTTCCAGGCTACACAAGGACTGGTGAGGTATCCATTTTTTGGATTTGTGGCACCCAACATGGTTATTTCCAACAAATTGAGGTTTATAATGAAAATTTGCGCCGTAAAGGCATGATATCTAACCAAGGTTTAATTTTAAGGTCTAGGTGGACTCATACTAGAAATTTACCAAAAAATTTGTTCAATTATATAAAAGTGGGGAGGGCAGAGCAGACCGTCTTTGGATGCCAATAACTTGACAATGAAAATGTTAAATTTCTCGATGTTACATCCATTTTCACCCTATTTTTGACATCTTGAAGATAACACTAGATCACTCTAAATTTAATTACTTGATCAGGAGATACTGATGATTAATAATGGTCTGCTTTGTCCCCGTCTGTCTAATATTGTATCATCAATTGAATTCAAAATTGAAATTTAGAAATAACTCACATGAATTGCTCCTTCGGGCTCTCAAAGTCATGAAGATCATTCCAACTCAGTTGTGATTCCACTTGATAATGTGGAGTGCCCTTCGCGTCTCGATCCTCAATGTTTTGGCAAAAAACTGAAAGAATGATGAAGAAGAGACGTGAAAAGTGAGCGTCTCATGTGCTTCACTCAAGTGGCCACCCTAGAATCTATCCGCAGCAGAGCTCGGAAAAGAAATGATTAAGAATGAAAAAAAAAAATGCTGTACAAAGAGACGTAAAGTTGCTGCCAACCGAACTCAATGACAATTCGAAAAAGTTTTCTCTCGGGTCTGTGTTGCCGGTAAGTTTTCTTACATCGTCAACTCAAGTTCAGTTTCAGTTTTCTAGGTACATTCGATGGGTGAATAGAGGCGACGAGAGTTCATAGTAACGGCGAGAGCGCCTGTGGGTGATGATGGAATGTAGCAAGCGTTTCTTACCTCGGAAAAAGCATTTTATCCCGGTTCATTTTAGCGAAACCCAGCTATAGCGAACTTTCTATCTGATTTTATACATTGTAAAAGTTTACTCGGGATTTTTACGTATATATTCACGGATACACATTTTCCAATGCGCCGCTATCTTCGGCGTTGGTGAGAATTTGTTATTAAAAGTAAAGAGAAAGTGTGCCGATGATATACTCTTTTTGTTCAATTTTCGGAAATCAATTTAATGAAAGAAAATCTGAATTTCAATTTAATAGTTTGATTTGGCTATGGATAAAGTAAAGTTTCACGAGAGAAAATGACTGTTTTGTGTTAAGTTCGTCAAATTCTAATGCTGTCACCAGTATTTTTTCATTTAAGTAAAAAATGGGCCAAATTATTATGTTAAATAGTAAATTGAATCGGGCTATGTTGCGCTCTCCGCGAGCTATGTATCTTCAAATGGAACCATCTAGTTTTTTTTTTAATTAAAGAAGATATATCTACTACTCTACATATTCCATATATTGAATATTTATTATTCTAAATTATATATTTTGTAACGATTTTTGTTTGGTCTCAATAGGATAGTCAAAAACCCTAACCCATTTTAGTGATGGTACAGACACGGGCAAGGATTACCTTCGTTCTCGGGATCCAATAACTCTGAAAATATAAAACTCAACGACTTAACCAGAATTACGAAAACAATTAGCGGCTGATGCAAACGTGGTTTCTATGTTGCTAGGGACCAGCCGATTTTTAGCCATGTGGAATCGATGAATCGCATGAATAAAATGCGTATCCTGTTTAGACTATCTAAATCTAAATGCAGAAAGCTTTAATGATAAATCCAGAAAATCGGGTCTTAAACTCAAAACATAAAAACTTGCAACCAGCAAAACTCAGAGGTTCCTCATAGTGTGTGGATCATACATATATATATATTAGAGAGAGAGAGAGGGGGACGGATTCGTGGAGAAGCATCTCAAAACACAAAGTAATCCTCGATCTGATCTAGAATTTCATATCGCCATCTTAGTGTGACAGGGATAGGTTGATTTTTAATACGATGGTATGACATTAACGAACTCCAGGGTTAGGATACTCTTAAAATACTAAATTTCATAAGTTTCAAAAGTATAACGATTTTTGACGTAGGAATTGAATATTTATGCAAGCTTGGCCCAAACCCGGACCAGGGCTAACCTGTGCCTCGATTTGTAAACGCTCATATTCAAGCTGGGATGTTAAGATTAGACCAGGAGTGAGCCAAACTTGGATTAACCTTGATCCAAGCTTTCTTCAATGTTAACTCCATTCAATTTTCACCATTCCCTGATGAATTCGTCCCTTAAGAAACGTAATTACTGAACTTAAAAACTAACAGTTGTGGCCGAGATTCGAACGTATGATGCTAACATTATTAAACGTACATCTTACCCCTTAGCTAACCCGCACTTATGCCTTAATATTTTGATTCATGAATATGAACTTCATGTCAACTGTACAGAAATATTTTGATTAACCCGTCACTGGTCGCGCCAACTTTCCGGTAATGCTTACGCGCGCGATGAGAGAAAGTCTCACGGCTACGCGCGCATTCGATGAGACAATATTTGAGCGTACTTACGTCTTAAATTTGGAACTTATTATAGTTCTATATTATTTACATTGTGTATACAAAAATTGCGAACAGATTTCAGCTTTTCCTCCACGCCACGGCCCCACCTTCGTTCAGCTCTTCGGCCTTTATCGGCCGCGATCGAGCTCACCCGAAGCGTTCTCCTCGCCAACCGCCTTTAGGCGCGCAGTGAGAGAATCTCTCATATTTTGTAACGGAGCTTGATAAAAACTTTTTTTTAAAATTAATTATGAATGTTAGGACATTCGGACCGGTTTTAGAGGTAAGAGGGATAGTTACTTGGGGTATATAAGAATTGTCGCCGAAAAATATCGCGTTTTCAGTCAAGTTTTCTATACCCTGAAAAAAAGCGTGAGAGAAAATCTGATAGCGCGACCCCTGACGGGTTCATATTTTTTTATTATAATTTACTTTACGCATTGACTTAAATTCCGTTTTTTTAATGTGCCCCCCCCCCCCCCCTGCTCGCGTCGTTCACTCCCCTCTCTCTTCAGACCCTTAGATACATAGACCCTTCCGAATCCTGAGGTGCTTCGTGAACCTTCAGCGCCTTCTGAATTTTTCAGCTTTATTTTTTTATTATATAGAGCGATTAATTTTATTTCGTTATTGTCTAACATCGGCCACTGTATTTTTGTTTATCGGCTTGGGTAAGCATGGTTTAAGGCCTTAAATTCAAGCTAAGAATTCCAAGCTTGGAGCATGATTGGAATTAGCTTGGTATTCGAGTTCGTATGTCCTTTTTATGACTAGGCTTGGTTTAATAATCGTCCTTGCACAGGATCAAGTGCCATTGAGACTAGACATTCCAAGCCTTCCAATTCGGTAGGTATACTTTATTGGACCAAGGTTGGTTGGAGCACCGGAGTTGAAGCTACGAATATCAAACCTGGACTATGATCAGAACTACCTTGATAACCAAGCTTGTATTTGTATGGCATCAGTAAGCTTTGTTAAACCATGGTAATTCCATAGAATGAAGATTGGTTCAAATTATGTATCCTAGGTTTATATGCTAGATTGATTGAAGGTTGCGCTCATCATTCAGGCTTGGATTTCTCTACCTCCCAGGTAGGAAAAGTCCACCCTGATGATGGGAACAAGCCTGAAACAAGATATGACATCAAGACTGCATGACCCAATCTTGAATCAAACATGGCTCGTCAATGTCTAATCAAGCCTTGGTTTAAGGTGGGAACAGCATGGCTGATCAACACTGAGATATCGAAGATAGAACAACACGTAGTTCCATCGTCAGATCAATGACTGATTCAAATATGAGGAGCAATATTCCATCGAGCTCGTCCTATTATGTTTCAAAATTGATTCATTGAACAAGATTAAAAAAATGCCAATGAACTAAACAAAAATTCTCATAACCGTTAACATTAACTTTTCATTTACTGATCAATACATGATTAATCAAGCGGGAATTCTTTAGTAAATTTTTTTTCTCATAAAGATGGGGAAACCAAGCCGATTATACGTAGAAAACTTCGTCTCCACGTGAAGAACCTATGGTTTCTTTATTTGCAATTTAAGTTGAATCTAAATATTTCAAAATTCTCATAACAAACTTCTGTTTCAATTACTTTTTTTTATTCAATAAATGACTAAATCTTCATTTTGTTCATTAAGAAAGAATCAGGGCTTACACGCATCCTTAGATGAGATTTGGATTACAACCCTGATCAAACTATGACACCCAAGGTCGGATCGAGGCTCGATCAACCGTGGGATTTTCAGCGTTGGACACCCTTATTTTTGAATGTTCCTTCAAGCTTGATTCAATCTTGGATGTCGAGGCTCGACCAGTCTTTGTCAATCCTGGATCAAGCCGAATCGAACCTTCCCTTCATCACATTCCAAGCCGGACTGGGATGTGGTATTTCACTCATGTGGTGTTCGCGTCGAAGGTATAAGCCGGGATTGGTCAACCGGACGAGTAAAAATACCTCGTCACAACAGTTCAGGAACAATATTTTTTATAATGAATTTGCAGTGTTCGAGTTTTGAAAGTATGCAATACCCGTTTCCAGATGAGAACTCGTGAAAAGCAGCATAATCTACCGTTGCAATGTCATCTTTACCAACCCAACGTTCAATTCCAGCCGCGATACTCAATCAGGGAATCCCCGAAATATCCGATTTCACCAAATATTAAGTTTCGTTTACATTATACCGCGGATAGCAGTCGTTGACATGGCAACAGGCAGAGCAGAGTATCGAAGTGGGAATCGTGCAAATATCATTGCATAATAGGTACACACGATCTTATTTCTGGGTATCGTATTTACATTGCTCTATCCATTCCTCTATTTTCCTTGCATTTCCGGGATGTAGGTAAACATTTGTGCATCAGTACCGAATATCGAGCACATACAATATAAATAGTATCGTCGATGTTTAAAAATATATGGGGCTATTTTGGATTCCATTTTGTTATTTTAAGGACGTGCATACTAAAAATCCCTAGAATTGAAAAGTTACATTGGTTCAATGCAAATTTTATTTGAATTGTTTGCTTGGAATTAGCAATTTAGCTCATTCCCGACATATTTTTCTCGGTAACTTTCAGTAATACAAACAGAAAACTTTTTTTTTCGTAAATGCGAATAGAATATAAAATGATTGAGGCCCTTTAAAACTTCAACCTTCAATTCATTTAACTAGCCCTACGTTACCATTTAACGCAGTAAATTTTAATAATCATATTTCATAAGAAAGAGTATAAAATTCGAGGAGGAAAAAATTATATTTGAAATTTGTTGAATACTTTAATATTATATAAAAAAATAACTTATTTTAGAGAGATTTTTACGGTGACATGGTATTTTTCTATTACGATTAAAAATTCGATTTACTAGAAAGGCCAATATAAAATAAATTTCGCATATCTCTTATTTAGTTTCTCCGCTCTGAAGCCCAAGAAACTTTCTCAATCCTATTATTTAAACGAAATAGTCAACAGTTGTTGACCATCGGGGAACAAATCCCCGAAGAACTTCAATCAACAAACTCTCCTAAAAACAACTGTTGGGATAATCCCCCATCCGAATAAACTCCCGAGGCACCAGCAAAGATCTCACTGGAATCCCTTTCACAATCCCAATTAAATTTAATTTCCCCTCATTAATAATTCCCCGGAGTGACCCAGAATTTCCCAGAAATATTGTTTGCTCGCTTAGACATTGCCAAGTTCAACCGGGACAACAATAAAACAGAAGAATCCCCTTTAAAATGTAAATTGGGTATCTCACAACCAGAAGACGCGTAATCTGTACCATAGGATTCTGCTAATGAGGCAATTTTTCCTCGTGCACCCTCGACTAGACGTTTTTCTCTTTAACACCAGCCTCTGAATAAACTTTTGTCGTGATAGTTTAAGCCCAGTTGGAACTGACTTTTGTCAGTGCTTAACATTTCAAAGTGTCGGGGTTAAACCTCCCGTATTTACATTCTTTTTCTCACCCCCTTAAACTCACCCGCGGAGGTAAAAACTCGAGAGAGGGAGAAAAGTCAGCCGAAAAATAAAGAAAATAATAAAAGGCACTCCGACGTAATTTATGACTAGTGGGAGTAACAAGAAAATTGAATTATTACTTTTCGATACTCCTTTTCGTATTTATTTCCGTATTTATTCTGGAGTACTCGTATATTGTTTGGTTTATCCTACGGAAGGGGTAAAAAATAATAGGGAAAAATAATCCAAAGTAATACGACGAGTAACGATGAGAAATGCCGGGCGAGAGGGAGATAAAACATTTGTAGATTTTTTTAAAGGAGAGAGGTACGTACAAACACGAAAATTCGTATGGACTATTTTCGTGTGAGGGACAATAGTTATCACGTGATCGTGGATTTGTTATTTCAAATCGAAACATTATATAGATCGACTGCGTATTATCAAACCTTTGATGGTTGATGCCACGCGATTCCACCTGAAGAAAAAAATTGTTTACGACGCGACTTCCATGAAAAAATATATTATTTCGTTTTATGTTTGTTAAATAAATATTATTGAAAATCAACATCAAAGACTCACGATATTTAATTAATCAATTACATTTTCTAATTTTCTCGTAAATATCGAGTTCTGTGTCAGTAGTGGATTCTCGCTACTCCATCTGCCTCCTCCATCAAGAATGTTCCACCAATCCTTCGTATTGCTCGTAAATACGCGTGAAATTCCCAATGAAACCCCACCTCGCGCCCTCCCCTCCGATGGTGTGAGTTTTCCTCCTTTCGCGTGTGTACAAGATTCAAGACTGATGGAAAAGTTCCATTATGTTGGTCGAGCTATTATTGCTGTTGCTTTCGCCCTCGAAGATGGATGTTTATTTCCAACGATCATGGAGTGTTCTCTCGTACACCAAAACCAAAACAAAAGATCCCCTAGTGAGGAAGCGCCTCACATGTAGGTAGTCCAGACGAAGATCAGAGTTTGTACCTCTCCCCTTTAAAAAATTCTATAAACGTTTCAACTCCCTCTCACGCCCGGCATTTCTTATTGTTACTCGTCCCATCACTTTAGATTATTTTTCTTACTTATATTTAATTGTGGTAAAAAAACCAGATGAGCGGTATTTTCTTTTGTTCCACAAGTATTTTATCCATCAAAAAGAATCAAATTTACATACGTACACCGAGAGGAAAAACTACTTGAGAGAAAGGAAATTACCTGGTAGAAGAAAATATTTTTTCTTCATCCCCTACCCGAAAGTGCGATCTTCCCCGTTCGATTTTCCTCCAGGAACAACGGCTTTTATGGCCTGCCCGAAATAACGCACGCTCTGATTGGCTACGGAATTTTCGTTACTCGCGAGCATAGCAATGCGTATTCACAGTGCCTGTGAATCAACAGATAACATAATAACCTAAAGAATGGACAACTCTTCATTTGACGATTCTACAGACGAAGAGGAAATATTAAAAAATTTTGACGAAGATGCTACAACTATTATACAGAGTGAAACATTACCAAAGAAGGCTACCGATCGGTATCTGCTACAGCACGTACAAGAAGTGACGTGAGGAGAATAAAGGTAGACTGTCCAGCGCCGAAGAAAATAATTTAATTGTTTATTTTGAAAGTCTAAAAGCAAAACTTAAACGACCAACTTTGTGGAGTCTACGGAGTATGCTCCCAACAACGATAAATACAAATGACAACATTAGTATCAGCAATTATTTCAACTTGAAAAGTATTATAAAAGCATGATTTAAAATTTGATAATTGCATTTTCAATAATTGTACTTTCAACGTCACTTGATTTAATTGTCAGAAGGAAATGATTCGCCAAATAATTGAAAATTCGAAAATAGATGTATTAAACTGATTTGATATTGATATTAAAAGTACGGTATTATTATTGCATAAAATTCATTGTCTATGTAATGCATTTAAGTATTGCCAAAATTCCTTGTTACCTTTTAGTTTTATGCATTTTTTACTTTTGCCCATTCCAACCAGCAAAAGCCTCGGCTTTGCCTCGGCTCTGCAAAAGTCGGGCGAGTGAGTTCTATGAAGTTCACGACGTGGCCAACGGGCGCGCTCGTGCAGGCCAGAAACGTAGGAAGAGCAGACGTCAACCATATTTTACTGATAATTAGCATGAATCATTGAACATACTCTCGGGTGTGGATGAAGAAAATACTATACCACACAGAGCCAGAATGTTGAATGTCCCGGCGTACGTGATAGAAGGCTTCGGCTTTGCCTCAGTCTTTATATCACATACACCGGAAAATTCAACTTTCTGGCCATGGGTCCTAATATACGATTTATTTGAGTAAAATCAAAGTTAAAGAATAGACAGTTATTAACCCTTTGCACTCGAGCCCTTATTGGCTTACGCGAACCAGCAACTCGCGACGATTTCGGCCAATTTAGGTAAACATGTTACAGGTACTTTAAAAACATTTATAAACAAACGTCTACAAATAGTCAAATTTCACTAGTTTATTTATTCAAATGTCGGAAACAACAAACTTTGGTAGACATTCACACTGGAAATCGGCCGGGCGCCGCTCGAATACAAAGGATAAACCAAAGTTTGGAGTCAAGTCGTGGCATTCAGAGAATTGATGATGCAGTTGGCTAAATTGAGAATTATTATTATATTGGATTTATTGTATAATACAGAATTCTACCCTGGAAGTGTATAATACTTTTAAAAAATGAAACATAAACATGTTATACACTAGCCGACTCCACAACGCAAATATTGCTCAAGTGCAAATTAGTGCGGGCTGGCTAAATTGATAAATAAATAATTGGATAACGGATAAATGCAAATATCGAATGTCATATAAATTCGCTGATGGTGTAAATAGTCTCCTAATAAATTGAGTACATTAAACAATTAAACAAAACCATGGTAATAGCGAACTTCTAATATTTGATGTAATTGATTGTACTTTCCACGCTGAATAAATCTTAATTATAAAATTGAAATTACTGCAATGTATTGTCGACACATATTGAATTAGTTATAAAGATGTAATTGAAATCCATCGTTGAAGTACGTATGTACATAACGTACGTATGTACACATTGGAAGGAATCATATGGGAAATACGAAAGGAGTGAATCGATAAGCCACTAGCGCAGTGAGCAGTTGGAGTGGTCAGGGGAAAGATCGGGCGCATTAGCTGGCGCTGAAATGAAATTGCAAACGAAGGGAGTGCGGTCATCAACGAATTCAACATTTGCGCTAGTCAAAATGTACGATGCAGTCGGTAAATGGAGGTTCAAATGCTTCAAATGCCACGGGAAACGCAATACTATTCTGATTTAATTACAGAGTTCTTAGGCGAGGACTTCCTTCGGTGAATACCTCACTCTCGGTATTTTAATTGAAACGGATTGTCTTTCTTTTACTGAAATAGTCACCGGCAATGGGTTATTTATAGTAACCTATAGGACACTTGGATTTACTGCTGGCTCAATATTTTTTCCATGCTCGGGTTTTTCTTGGATGCTCTATTATAAATTGATTAATTACTCGCGACGGTTTTACATTTTTTGTGGCATTTTTTTTGTATATTATAGAGTACAAGTCCACGGATGTGATCTGCAATGAAATATTTTAGAAAATTGAACTGTAGCAAGAAAAAGTCAAAATAATTCTACTGTCTCTAGAAATATTTTTCTTTCCGTCAGAATATTTTCTCATCCGTGCAACATTGCAGACTCATATTAGCCGAAATTTTGCAATTATAGAGTGCAGACGAGGTAAGTTAATTAAAAATGGTCAGGATGCGTTGAACGTGCAATAGACAATTTGATCATTATTCAAGTGATGATAATTGATGATAATTACCGGTGGGAACTTCAACTTGTTCGGTTCAGATTTGATGCCTCGGGTATCGAGCCACAACCCGGTCAAACAAATGGATTGAGATTTTTTACTCCTCGGGAGTTATTTAAAATTAATTAAATGGAGGTTATCTATATATATTTATTTCTTTCCAAGTATACCCTATTCGGGTTTTTACTCCCCCCCCCCTAATTGCGGTATCATGGGCCGTCTTCCTCTCCAACCATGTCG
>JAPYZN010001365.1:0-33185 GCA_030522865.1 Psyttalia lounsburyi | reverse complement strand
ATGTCGATCAGCGGAGCCCCACGATCCATACCTCATTACACTATTTATTAATTCCCCCGGGTAAAGTCTATCCGTAATAATCGTTAGGCCGTTCATCGATCCTATCTCAAACCCGTCACAAGCCGGGGATTATTCATCCTCTCGCACACGCTCCAGCAGCCATGGCGGAAGCTCAGCTCGTTTTCATATCAGTCGTTTAATTCAGAGTGTGTACTTTCACCGGTTGCAGCCCCTCCTCCCTCCATTCCCCCCCGCCGCCCCAAAAAAGGAGAAGAAGAAGAAAAAAAAAAGCGGGAGATTGAGCCGTCGGCGTTCTGAGACGCCTCAGCAATTGCACTTGCGCAATCACGTGGAGCTCGCGCGACCGCGCAGAAGCGCAACAGCTTATGATAGGCCAATTAATCACTTGCTCTCTGTTGTGGCACGAGACATCGCCGGCTGATTAAGGAAAACAAAATATCCAGGTGGTAATTAAAATGGAGAGCTTCCAAAAAAAAATTGATCCTGAATGGGCTGTCGAGGGATGTTTATTAGAAGGAATTAGAAATTTAGAAAAATTCTTAGTTAAGCATGAATAGGTTTAATGAAGCTCGCCAGACTAAATTAATTTTAATTGGAGCAATGGAAATAAGTTCGCTTTTTATTTTCCAAAAATATCGCAAGACCAGAAATCCTGCGAATAATAGGATAAACAAAATTAAGTTGTAGAGACTATTAGACAATTTTTCAATGATAATAAATAATAATAAGCAATATATTCCTATGTATTGTTGAAGTCCTGATGAATAATTTTAGAGACTGATTTATAGTAAAATAAACTCATATTTATTCCAGGAATTTGTGGATTAAATATTGAGTAATTAAACAATTTAGATTTGGTCGTTAATCGAATAGATATTTGGTCAGCTGAATGTTCTGCTGATTGCTGTGAATTTTATGATGAATAAACTGAGAAAAGATTGCGGGTGTTTTATTATCCTTGGGGAAGGCCCAAGCGGAGCCTTCCGGGGAGGACTGCGTCTACCCCGGGGAGAGACCGAAATGGCATCGGCCGAGAAAGCCCCAATCTAGAAGAATAGCGGGCCATTTGCAGTAATTACCAATGGGGAAAATTAATTTGTCGGATTCTATACCAAAGGTCTTTCGACCCAAATCCTGAGGTGTTCAGCGAGAAAAAGAGCGAGCAAGGACTCCTGCAATACGAAGGAAGCATGACAGACCGCGTCATACCAGATTTTCTGGACACTTAGAATGCCCTCGCCCAGGCAGACCACAAAATAACCAAATTAGATCAACATCATCAGTTCTCCCTTCCCCAACTTCCCCCAGACCTGAGTGCCTAGTGAAATCATCAGCAGACATCTGACGCTTCTATTTTCCTCATCTGAAATTCCCAAAACTTCTGCCAACAGACAGAAGACATTCCTAGGCCACCCCCAGCCCTCGCCCGCTGTCCCCAATTGTCTGCCTCCAGTCATCAGACCCCACCAGCAGGAAGTGGAGTTGAAAACTTATGAGGACATAACAAAACGGGTTCACCCAGCATTACGATGAGAATCATCTAGAGGAGGTCGACAAGACGTCCCATGAATATGGCCCGTGCTACTCACAATAGTCTCGCATTATGTGCACAACGCGATGGCAATGGGTCGTCTCAGCACTAAGGTTACATTACTTCTGCCTCCGTCTGTCCCCTCGTTTTGGCACAAACACATACACACACACATAGCCACATACAGACAGAGACATACAACAACAACCCGAGCCACTTTAGGTGCGTGCAATATAAAGAGAGGACTCACGCTTCGCCGCACAATGGGCTCTGAGCGTATCTTTTTTTTCTCTTTATTCCTCTCTCTCTCTCTCCCTCCCCATCGGGTGTTGTATTCATGGGGGCCCTCCTGTGTTGACGGGGTGGAACGGAGCCTGAGAATATTCCCACGTTCCGTAGCACGAGCCAACGAGTACACCAAAGGAATTCTTTTCCATTCCTCCTCTTCTTCTTATTTTTTCCCTTCCTCTCTCCCCTGGGTTTCGGCGGAGAGAGAGAGAGAGGGAAAAAAACCAAAGCCAGGCGTCTCTGAGAAAACGCAATGAGAAGGCAAGAAGAGAGGGGTAGAGAGGGGAAACGAGGAAGGCAGATGAGGTGGGAAGAGGATTGAAGGAAGTCTGTCAGCCACACGCTCGCTAAATTAACATCCAACGATTATGGGTTTTGTCCCGTTAAATTTTTCCCACACACAGGCCAACAATACCAAAACCAGAGAAGCCAAATGATTACCCCATAATTCACCGATCAAACATCCCCCAAATTGATAAACTAATAACCCCCCCCAAGAATCATAAAATCAATCAATTACCCAATGCCCGAGGTGAGTCATCAGGTGTCATCAGCAGATGACACCTGAAAGACAAAACAATTATCAACGTAATCTGGTAGTCAGCGTCAGAATTGCACGAGATAGCAATTACAAAAATCTCTGGTCGTGCTGCACGTGACCGGTATATTCTCCAGTCGTAGTCAGTACAAAGCATGCTGTCCAAAGTACGGATAGTGATGAGGACTTGTGGAAGTGAGGAGGCCACCCCAGCCAAGAAGAGGAGAGACAAATATCCCTTGGAAAGATGGTCTTCCTCAGTTTCCCTCGGGGCGTCAGAGCCAAGAGAGCAAGACAGCCAGTCCAGCTCCCTCAGTTCATCAAGAGTGAGATGAAGCTGTGGACGAAATGAGAAGAAGAAGGATGAGAGAGATGAGAGTGGAGGTATCCTCGTGCTGGTCGCGCGACATGGCGTGTGCTGTATAGAGGGATCCTCACATTGCCGCACTCCTCACCATCAGCTCTCATGATACCGATGAGCTACTCTTGGTGGTAAGCGAGACAACCATCTATTGAAGAAAGACAGTCAGCTAGCAGTGGCTGAGGGACGAAAGGGGATTCCCCTCCTTTGCAGGTGTGTCTCAGCTACTCTGGTTATTTCCCCCCCTGCCCCCCGTCCCTGTCTTCTTCTCTCTCCCCCTCGCCACAATACCTCTACAGCAAACCTGGTGTGCACTTCTCGCACACAGCAGGCCCCAGCGATCTGTGGGAACGTTTCGTCCTCCGTGCTTCCCACGATACGCTCCTCCGGCTGGTAGTCTTTACTTGTGGTCTACCCATAATCCAACTGTGTCTCACTCTAACCCATGTCCATTGACGCTACAAACTCCCCTCCCTCCCCCCCTTCCCCCAATATCCCAACACTGGATGGTCTGATGCTTGGAGAAGGGGCAACCATGCTGTTTAACTTAAAATACATTAGTCGTGGTGGGGATGATGAAGAGAGACAGAGAGTGTGGTGAACTGGGGGGTATAAAGGCTGGTATAAGTTCCCCACCAGAGGCACGATACAGCTCAGAACCTACTCGGCACTCCGAGGTAGAACATTTGTAGAGTCTCAATTGACTGTCAAATCATTGTGACCTTGTGATTAATCAGTGCTAAGTGATTCAAGTTCTGTTGTGATTCTCTCCATAAATTGCATAATTTTTTTGGGTTTGATTATCATGGCACCACACACTACGACTTATGCTGTTGCTGGTGGTATGGAGTACGAGGAGCCAGTATCAAGGACTTATCAGTATCGCAAAGTTATGAAGCCAATGCTGGAGAGAAAGAGACGTGCACGCATCAATCGTTGTCTTGATGAGCTGAAGGATCTTATGGTGACAGCACTTCAAGCCGAGGGTGAGAATGTTGCCAAGTTGGAGAAGGCGGATATACTGGAGTTGACGGTGAGGCATCTTCATACATTGAGGGCTGCCAGACGTCTGACATTGACACCTGAGAACAGCTATGCTGATAGATTCAGGGAGGGATTCACTCAGTGCGCCCAGGAGGTGTCGACTTTTCTTCAGACAACACCAGCTGCTGCTGCTGTTCATCCCGCTGCTGGGGCACAGCTCATCAGACACCTTGGGGGATGTCTACGTCGACTCGAGGGATCCACTGCTGCTGCTGCTGCTGGCAATCATCAGGTGGCCAACAAAGTTCCTGTTAATATTCCACAAGGTGTTTATACACCACCACAGAGTCCACTCAGTGTTGCGAGTTCGTCGGAGGAGTCGGTGGAGAGCTCCGTATGGCGGCCATGGTGAAGTTCTGGAGAGACAGGCCGTCTCTGACAATTCGCGCGGATACTAATTTGTGAAGAATTTAAATTATAATTAGGGATTATGAAAAATTATACGACGAATCAGTTTGTCTTCCATTTTGTTCTCTTGAAATTGTCAATTTTAGATCCTTGAAGAAAATTAGAATTTCAGTTTTTCTTTTTTTTATTTTCAATTCGTAGATTATCTTACTGTATGGGTGATGAAGCTTTAAGTAATGTCTGTGATAGGGATTTTGTTGCCGTACCTGAGATCAATATTTTCTCATTAATGATTAATTATATTGAATTGATTTTGTTATGTTTAAGATGAACTTTAGATATAGTTGAAATACACTTGTTGAATACGAGAGATGAATAAGATTGAGATGAAAGAGTTGATAAATGCACATTTGATTATTGAATAAACGAATCACTTTTTCAATTTTAATTCTCGTCCGAGTTAAACATTTTTTTCTAGTTTTAAGATATCCTCATCCTCACTCCTTCCAGATTGACCAGTAAATTCTATCGCTTCACTTGTTGAATTTTCTTCTGTCCTACCGAGCGGCACCGATGGAAAAATTAATCGGGCCTCCTCCATAACATCCGCAGGGGGAGGCCAGTATTTCTCTCTCTCCAATCATGATTTATGAATCCACCTTGATTCTCTGTTGACACTCCTCCACAATCCACACTTGAGCTCATATAAACAATGATAAAACCAGAGTGACGTAATCCGCATCGACAATTACCAAAAAACAACTCAAATACCAAAGATATAAAAAATGAGTAAAAAAAATCGGAGAAAAATAGTTTCGATTTTTCTGTTTCAGATATCGATCAGATGATGTCAAGATCTGTCCATCAAGGCTGTTAGATAATCCCCCAATCCTGTTCTATCAAAGAAACCACCTCCTAATTTCCATAATAAAACGTCGGAAAGGGTTCGAGCCGGAGTCACGCTGTCAGATTGACCCGCCGATTATCATAATCCCATCAAGATCTCAAGACCAATATGGACGTCATCGCCTACAATCATCACGAGCTATCCCAGCCGATTCCCGCCGACGAAACAGAGGACGATCTTGACCAGGATTACGATGAGGACGAGCAGGAGGAGTTGGCATACCTCACCAACTCCAACCGTATAATTCCCGATTCTGAATCAAGCGATGAGACAACCTGTGCCGTACCACTTCGCCGAAGTCTATTTCCAAATGTGCCACCATACATTATTTTCCAATCATACGACTCTGAGCCTCCCAAACTGCCAATTACCATGACAAAGCACATGAAGTGGAAGTTGAGTACAATTACACCATTGCTGGTACGAAGGACAGTTGTAAATTCTGGTTTTCGTTTAGTGAAGAAGTCCCAGGACTGGCTAGGCACCTGGGGCAAACACATGAAGTCCAACTGCTTCAAGACCTTGAGAGAGACCCAGAAGGTTAACCACTTTCCCGGCACCTTTCACATAGGCCGAAAGGACAGATTATGGAGGAATCTGAGTAGGCTGATGTCCAAACACGGCAGAAAGGAATTTGGCTTTATACCACGTACTTACGTCCTTCCCCAGGACCTTCGCAGCTTTCGCCAGGTCTGGGAGAAGACTGGGGGCAAGGAGAAGTGGATTATCAAACCACCAGCGTCTGCACGAGGTACAGGCATCAAAGTTGTCCACCGATGGTCGCAAATACCCAAAAAACGACCTATCATTGTTCAACAGTACCTGTCCAAACCACTGCTAATCGGTGGGGCGAAATTTGATCTTCGCCTGTACGTTCTTGTCACCAGTTTCAATCCACTCAGGCTCTACCTCTACCCAGACGGTCTCGTTCGATTTGCCTCGGTCAAGTACAACGACGACATCAATTATCTCAGCGATCGACTGATGCATCTCACTAATTACAGTATTAACAAGACTTCAGCAAGCTACACTAGTAATGAGTGCGCCGACTCGTGTGTTGGTCACAAGTGGACTATCAAGACTTTTATGACGTATTTGGAGAAGGAGGGAATCAATACGAAGAAACTTTGGAATTCGGTGAAGGATATTGTTGTGAAGACTATGATTGCTGGTGAGCCAGCGATTAATACTCTAACTAGGACTAATACCACCACTAGGTACAGCTGTTTTGAGCTCTTTGGGGTTGACATTCTACTTGATGAGAATTTGAAGCCCTGGCTGCTTGAGGTCAATATCTCACCCTCTTTGCAGTCATCCTCGGCGCTTGATGTTGCTGTTAAAGGACCACTCGTTAAAAATCTGTTCAATATGGTGGGCTATCAGTTGCCCCCCAATCTACCTCACAAAGAAGCAACTGCACTAGCCAAAATTTATGATTATGAGTCGGTGTGCCAGGATGTCAGGCTGGGCCGAATGACATTGAGCAATCAGGAGAAGCAGAAGCAAGCTCTCTATGTTAATCTCGATAGGGAGGATTATGTTGAGGATATTCTTGAGGATCTCACGCCAGATGATGTGAGACATCTCATTGCTCATGAGGACGAGGTGTCCCAGGCTGACAGGTTCGAGAGGGTTTTTCCCACTCCCAACAGCGCTGGATATCTTGACTTCTTTGATGTACCCAGGTACTACAATCTTTTACTCGACGCCTGGGAGGACAAGTATGGGGATAACAGGGAGAAAGGCATCGAAGTACTCAGGAAACTCTGCCAGGACAAGGTTCATCTCGAATATACTGCCTAGATTATTTATTATATTTTTTTTTTGTTTTAATTACTCGGGTGAGTGATGATTTCTGCAAGACTTGGAACTAAATTGTGTTCAAATTTTTGAAGAGATGATGCTAGTTCAGGAGGCTGGGGGATTTTTATTTATACCGCTGAGAGTGCCTTCTAGGATTCATTGGATTTGATATTTTATGGAACTTTGATTAATAAATGATGAATTTTTCAATCTGCCAATTTATTTGACATCACCTCTACTTATCATGATCAGGTGTTATTGGTTTGTTATTATTTCAGGACCAGTTTTGCTCTGATATAATCAATAGTTTTGATTATGATGTACCACGACATGCTGAGGTACCATCAATTTGGTTTTGTGAGCCATGGAAATTTGGTTTTTTTATGGGTTCAAGGTTGTCGGGAAACATGGGACCGGTTGAGTTGTTGGACATGACGTGAAGTGATTTAGACACAAGCACGGATGATTGAGGAGGAATGGTCGAGCCGGAGTTCAAGCGATTAATAAAATTTCACGATCGTAAAAGGCAATATAAAATGTTATGACAATTTAATGTCTCTATTGTGTCATCAGCGGGGAGTTGGCCAGACGATGCGTCGAGTTATTCAGTGGTACATGCCACAAGCGACAAAAGGAGTACAGTGGAGATTTCTTGGGGCTTCCGTCGGTTAAAATTCAATCATGGGAAGGAAGTGAGCATAAGGGTCGACCAAAAGCAATGATCACTCGTCGGGCAGGGGGAGACGGGGCCCGGCCGAGTGGAGTTGAAATGATTTTTAATGATTAGTATAAATACATACGAAATAAATAGGATTGAGAATAAGGGCTTGAAGACAATGGGACACTCATGGCGACTGGCTAACGTTCAATGAATTGATATCGTTATTGTAACAACATAATAGACATATTTTCTTATTGAGATTGCAGTCTCGTACGCGTTTGGGTGACGTACGTGCCGATTCCCAACGACGTCTTTCTCAATCTGTTTCATTCATGAATTGTTGGGATTGAGTTGGAGGTTTAAATTGAAAATTATTAAAATATCACGGATGTTAAAGGTTTTTGCGTGATTCTTGGAAAATACTGTCGATATTTTTCATTCGCTTATGAATTTTTATTTTGTTCTCTTGAGATTTTTTATTTAAAATATTTTTTTTAAACAGGGAATTAAGTCAGTAATTTTTTCAACAGCTTTAACTCCGATAATCAACTGTCATAAATTTAAAAAATGTTTAGCGAAGTTGTCAATTGTCAAATTAACTTCGGATGAAAATAAAAATTTTAAAAAGTCATTAAAAATTTGTAAAATCACAAAATTTGGGGAATTAAAATTTTTTAATTTGGAAATTGTTGACTTCGGTCATTTTTGCTGATCTGAAAAGCGGATTTTTGCGGAATGAAAATGCAGTTGGCGAAAATATCGGGTGGTATCCAGGCGTGGGCGTGCACACGAGTCCCGAAGGTAACGACTTAATAAACCGTTCGGCGCGGAAGCCAGATTGTCCCGGGCGTGATAAAGAGAGAAGGCCCTCCACCGAAGCCCATAAAACCAGATGAAAGAGAAAAAAAAAGACAGTAGGTGGGGGCGGATGCTGTGGGCCCCCGAAAGAGTTGTGGGGGGGGGGCCCCACTGCTCCTATCCCGTGGTCAGGTGCGTCGCGTGCCCACTTTTGTTGAGCGCGTGGTGTTTTTGTTTTGGGAAGGCCCGAGCGTGCCCGTTCCCACGCTTCCGAGTGTGTGGACTCTCTCGTGCGAGTGAGGCCCAAAAAACCGCTGTATACAATTTTTCATCAATCGGTTGTCGGATTTAAGATGGACTGCCCAATATCGATTGCGGATTTTTTTTCCTCGAGAGACTTTCAAATTTTTCCCTAAAACTGATTTTTTTATTCTATTTCCACGAGTCAATTTTTTATTCTCGGCAGCATTTCAAGTGATAATTAATGCCTTTCAATGTTACCAATTAACGGCAACCTATTAATTACTATTTTCATTATTAAAACCGATTTTTTTTGTTTTAATTAACTTTTCGCGAATTCGCGAGTTCGAATGCCGATCTGGACTGGCCATTTTTTTAGTAAACAATTTTGTTTTCAAATTATATTGAGAATGGTCTCCGGCGGCGTCCCAAAAATAACGAACCCTTCGCGATTTAATTAATTTTCAATTTTTAATTCGTTGGATAAATAATTTTCCCCTCTCAATTCCCAAAATTCTTTTTCGCACATTCAAAATAAATAATCTAATTATTTACCAACAACTCGTCATTATAATAAAACAATAATCAATGATACGGCAAAACTACCCCCGAGGTCTCCCCCGAAAAAAAAAAATTTAATTTTATGAATGAATATCCGTATTACTCGCGACCATTCGAGTGAAGAATCGTAGTAAACATGAATAAAGAGAGAAGATGTAACAGGGCTATAGGGTAAAAGGTACAATGAATGCGCAAGCGAGCGCGCTAGCCACCTGACGCACTCCGGCACACATCGTGGGAACTTGAAAAAAAAAAAAGGCGGAGATACGAGAGAGAGGGAGAGAAAAAAGCATTAACTGAGGGGGAGAACTTCAGGAATTCGACTCTTTTATGACTGAACGCGCGAGGGCGGCGGCGAGGGGGCCCTCGACACACTGTCGAAGGGGTACACGTGCAGCGCGCATGCCTGTACACACGATATGAGCCCCTCATTGGCAATGAGAGGGGGGGGGGGAGGGGGGGCAGAGGCGCGTTTAATACAACTGGACCCTGATTGGCGGATGCTTGCGAGAGGGATTAGGGGTGAGAGGAAGACGACGTTTTATTCGAAATTATCCGCAGTTATCGTACGAAATGTGTATTTTTAACCGATCCTTTCCACAGACAAGCGGATATGTTTCTCATTTTTTATTTATTTAATTTTTTTTTGAAGAAAAGAATTTGCAGACAATTTTTACGAGAAATTCATTGCAATTGGCAAAGTCGAAGAATTTGTTTTTTTTTTATTATTAAAAAAATGTTTTTTAGAGCGGAATTCAGACAACAAAATTACTCACATATATTACATTACGTTATTATTGTTATTATTGTTATTTATATTTGAAAAGAGTTTTTTTTTTATGGAAATAAATTAATGATTGATAAGGTTGATTCAATTTGTATAATTAAATATTTGAAGTTTAGATTTTGAGTTTAGATATTCGAATGATAAGTAGTCCGGCTATTGTAAAAATTATTAGAGTAAGTGTATCGATTTATTGACAAAATCTTTTGAAAATTCATTTGACTGGGAACAAGGATTTTTTTTTATTTCCGTTTTATAGTGAATTATGTATTGACATGCATCGGCATAATGTGTCGGCACTATGGGAACCCAATGCGTGACAATATTTGACATTGTTAGACACGTATAAATAAACCTCGTCACGGGTGTTAAACAATAAGATATACATAATATGCGTGATAGCATGTACAGGTCTTGAGGGGGGGATTGGTTTAGGCGACTTATATCGTTTTGTCATTCTACGAGAGACTGCCGGATCCAGCGACGACAAGGTCCCGTAATCGTGAATGGGTTATGTGACATGTCGTTTATTTCGAGAGAGAGAGAGAGAGAGAGAGAGAGAGAGAGAAATCTACAATTTTTTTTTCTCTCAAAATTGTAGATTTTTTTTTCATTACAGAAACTCGCCCCAAAAATTCGTAATACAACCTCGCGAAATAAATAATTATCTGGCAATTTTATATGCCTCGATGTGACCATTAATTACTCAATTAATTTTTAATTCTCATGGAATATTTTTAAAAATTGTTAATGGTTTAAAAATTTACAGTTTTCGTAAATTAAAAAAAAAATTCGAAACAATTCGTCGCGAAAGTTTTCAATATAACCTCGAGAAATTAATTATGTGTTAATTTAATGTGACAATTGATTACTCAATTAAAGAAAATTTCCGATAGAAAATTTCTCAAAATTTTAATTACATTTTTTTTTTAAATTGGCAATATCTGTTGCCATTTCCAAAAAAAATTGAAGACAATAAATTTCGTGAGGTCACCAATTTTCTCGCACAATTATTTATAATTACCTGCGGGCAATTGAGGAAAATTTCGTTTGCTTTCTTTTTTATTTTCCCTTGAAAAACATCGAATGAATAAGTTCGCGGTACGCGTGTCGCGATACAGTAGTCGGCATAAGCCCCCGGGGACAATTTAAAATGCCCTCAACTCGTGTGAATGGTTTTTCTCACGGTAAAAATGAGCGTCAGGTGCGCAAGGACCTACGCCTTCAGGAAGTAACAACGGTTCCTTACAAGGATTCGCAACTTGTTTGTGTTATAGACTCATCTTTCTTCCCACGCTCCGAGACCGTTTCTAACGGACAAATTTCGAGTGTTTCTTGTTTAGTAAAGTGGAAGTAGAGAGGGGGGGGGGGGAGGGGGGAAAGAGGGGGGGGGGGGGGGGGGGGGGGGGGGGGGGGGGGGCGAGAATCTCGGGCAAAAAAGGCCCTGCGGTTTTGACATATGCGCCTTGAACTTCAATTTTTATTCCTCTCTCGTTTCAATTTTTATCTCCATCTCGTCGACTCTTTTTTTTCTCCATTGGGGGAATTTTTAAAATAAAAATTCTGGCAAAAAATTATCGCACAGTTAAATTCACTGTCTTTAATCAATTGCACACGTGCAGACAATTTTTACTGGCGCGGTCCGATAATTTTCCCCGTGTGGAAAAAATCTCATGAGCTCAGGCGACGAACGAGTAATTTCGACTGATTTTTTTCCCCCCCTTTTATTTTATGTTCCACATAAAAGAAGTGAGGATTTAAGTGAAGTGAGAATGAAATTGTCTCCGCTAATGAATCAGGATTTTTATTTTCAATTACTGCGGAGCGCTTGATCTTTGAAAAATACTGTCTCAAACATTAAGAGAACATTAGTGCGGAATTTTTCCTAATTCAATCTTAAATATCTGGAGGAGAAGTGACGAGAGCTAACGACTCATTACTCCAACTCGATCATTTAAAAACAATCGGGGAATAACAAATATTTAATTAGGTAAGTTTAGGTTAATTGCGCCGTCTCGACGTCCGCCGGTTTAATAATCTAGTGCGCTCAATCTGATGAGTTTTCTCTTGACCACGTGTCTGCCACGCTTATCCCTCGGGCCGTCAATACGAGACCGTCGGGTTTACTCTGCACCCAGCGCCCGGGTCTCGCTGGGGCCCCGTGCCCCCCCCCCCCTCTCGCCTGCGGCAATCGCTGTCCCCCCCCCCACAAAATTCCGATATTTTCAATTTATAAATTTTACGTCCTCAAATTTTTTAATTCCCAAAAATCCCTATTTTTTCAACAATTGTCGTCCTATTAAACAATTAAAAATCGATTCTATTCATGTCTTAATTAATTTTTATGTGCAGACTTTAATAAAAAAAATTCCGTCAAAGTCAAAAATTTTTTTTAATTTTAGAAACAAAAAATAAGATCGACTACAGACTCAAAGGCATTGAAATTGTCTATTTAAATTAAAAAAAAAATTGCTGCGGGCCATTAAATGTTCTTAATTAATTGAGCCGTAAGGGAATTATTATTTGTTTAAAATTGGCGTGTCGTAAAAAAATTAAAGACCGATTTTAGTGAAGACTTAATTAATTTGTCTTAATCTGTAAAATTTTTAAAAAAGGCTGAGGTAGAATTAATGAATCGTAATCAATGATAATGACGTTAATCAATGATAAAGCCTTAATTAATTTATATCGATCGGTAAAATTATAAAGAAATTACCGCCGAAGTAAAAACTGATTTTTAATTTGACAAGTGAAAAATAATTTCGAGTGCCGAGTCGAGGGGATTGCATTTTAATATTTAAATTGAGAGAAACAAATTATGAGGGATAATTAAATGTTATTAATTAATGGAGCCAAATGGAATTGTTGATTTTGTCGGCAGTCGGGGGAATACCGAGAGTCTGGACTCCCGTATCGTCCGAAAATCATGTTACCTATTAGAGCCTACTTAGGGGGCCAGTGGAGACACCCGGCGCCCTCGTTGGGCGTCAGTGTCCGTAACGATGATGGTCCGGGCCCACTGGTGGCTCATTCAATTCCCCTCCCCCAGACCCCCGTGCTCACCCCAGACGGAAGGTGTACACGGGTGCCGGATGAATGCCCCGTGGGAACAGAACGCCCGCTAGTGCAAACGATCCGCCAAGCGTTGCAGGAAACCCCACTCACTCCCACTACATATTTTTTTTTTTTTCAATATTTTTTTCTTTCAATCCCTTATCGTTGTTATGGTACTGTGATTTTTGGCGCCAGCCGACGTGTAATTATTTCCGATTTAGCAGGCGATCTAGTGATAACCGGAAAACTAATTTTCTTAGTCTACCATTTTAATAATTTTTCTAAAGAGCAATTGTCGTTTTTTCGGTTCAATTTTTCCTTTAATTTTTCGTTTGTTGATTCGGAGTCGCCAAAAGTTGTCCCCAAGTTCCAAAATTTAACTAAATATTTTTTTAAATTCGGTTTAAATATTCAAATGGTCTGGATTAAATTTTGTTTTATTCCTGGAGATTTGGAAATTTCTACTTTTGCTGATTCCGCAATTAATTTGAACGCTCGAGCCCCTCGGAAACCGTCGAGTTATAAATAACCATCTCAAGTTAATTTATCAGTCTCATAAATAAATGGGAAAAAAAAATCGCCCGCGCACAACTCGCCATTCACAAAATCCAAGTAATTACATAACAGCCATGCGTTGCTTTCGCGTCCCATTCAATCGTCAATTTCCTATAATTTAATATTCATGAATGGAGACGCATATCCGGCGTGAATGGGATTCTATCACGTGCACTGAACATTTTACATGAATTTTCTGTAATGACGTGGAATAACAAGATGAGCCCCCGAGTCTCTTTTCTCCTCTTCCGCCCAACGAGTTCCCGGTGGATCGAAAACTTTCGAAATTGAGTCATTACTCCAGCGCAAATATCGAAATAAATTTCCAAATTCAATTGCTCGTCAGTAAATTTTTTAACTCAACAGCAATTTAAAATTCTCTCCAACCTATCCAATCCCGACGTATAAAAAAAAATTGAAATCCATCGGAAAATAATTGATAACAATTTCCCTTGCCCGGGATTACCAATAAAAAAAAATCTACAAAATTTCGTTTGAGAATTTTTTTTAAACCACAGATTTCTAACATCTCCACACGAGTGTTCCTGAAGGGCCTGAGGCCCCTCTCCCCTCCCCTAACCCTTTCGAAATTGAGTCATTACTCCCTAAAAATTCAAGAGCTCGTCAGTAATTTTTTTTAGTAAAAAACACTCAAAAATTCTTTTTCAATTCATCAAATCCTGAGGTCTAAAAAAAAAATTCCAATCCATCGGAAAATAATTGCTAAAAATTTCCTGTGCCCAGTATTACTAATAAATAGTGTCCCCAGTCTCCAAGACTTTTTCAAAAATGTTTAAAAAAATCTGGAAATGTGAAACGAGGACTTTTTAGTGGAGACAAAAAATCGGCGACATCTCGTTCGAGAAGTTTTTTTTAAACAGCAGATTTGTAACAACATCTCCACACGCGTGCTCCCAAAGGGCCTGATGCCCCCTCCCCCCCCTCCTCCTCTCGTTGCATGCGCGAGTGAATACAGAAGGTTATATACATGTTTGTGCGTCGAAACGCACAAATGGAGGAAGCCGAGGTGGAGAGGGGAGAGAGTGCCCCTTTTGCTGCCTCCGAATGGCCTCCGAGGCTACCGTGAGAACGAGCTGAGGCATCGCGTCCCGGCCACACACACCCCCCCGCCCCCCCCCGCCCCCCCCCCCCCCCCCTCCCTATACAAATTCACTTGGTGTGTGTTTTACCACGTGAGACGAGCGTGTCAGTGAGTAGAGGGGCGCAGGCGCGAGCCTCACACGCGACAAGCACACGTCCGAGTCACTTTAGTATTTGTTGCTTGAAAAAAAAAATTATATATACACATAAAATCAAATTTTTTTTCTGAAAAAGTGAGGACAATCCCGGGGGGAGGGACAGCAATTTTTTTTTCTCTGATTTGCCGATGAGTATTAATTGTTTTTAAATAATTTTAAAAGAAATTCCTGTCGTACTTGAACGACCAAAAATTCTCAATTCTTCATAAAGTCTTCAAAAATATAATAAAAAAATATCGCGCAATGAAAATTATTATCTTGAAAATCGCGAACTCCCTCTTTATCCCAAAAAATAAAAATCACTTCCCCCCCACTGTAAAATAAAACCAAAAAAATATAAATAAATCGGGGGAAGTTCCCCCCCCCCCCCCCCCCTCAAAAATCTGTATTTTTATTTGATTTATTTAAAATAAAAAAAATAAATAAAAATAGTTCCGATGCTTTTCGTCCCTATCTCCTCTCCCGCCCCCCCCCCGTATCGATTTTGCCCCGCGTAAACAAGTCTTATCAGTGGGCCGAGCTCTCATTGAATGCGTCATTCATCGAACGGATACACCGGACACTTTTTATTTCACCTCCATTGATATTATTTGTACACAGGCGGATATAAAAATTTATAAACCGGACGTACGACGTTTACAGACACGAGTCGTAAACATTCGCACGCTCCTCTCGTATCGCGGGGTAATTGAAGGCGTTGAACGATAAGATTGAGGGGGCGGAGGGGGGGCGGAGGGGGTCGAGTGGCGGTTTGGGTTGTACGTGCAAGCGTCGCCCTTTTCGCCGTCTCCTCTCCGATCACCGCGGACTCACATGTCAATTGATAACGCCAAGAGCGGTTGAGTGATATGTTGTCGCGCGGGCGGTGGCTCGAGCGGTGACATCACTAATTATTATTTTTCTTCCTGGTAATCCAGCGCGTGGTAGAGGGTGATACACCGCAGGTACATATTGCTGACGGATAACATGAAACTTGTGGGAAATGTGTCAATTTTTATTTTTTTTTTTCGCTTTTGAAAATCCAACACTCGCGAACGTTTCAATTACTTCAAAAAGTTATTTTTTTCCCCCCCAAAATCAGTCGACGTTTATTATTATTGTTATTAATTTTTATTTATCATATAGAAGATATTTTCATCAGCGTTCACCGGAAATTTTGTTTGTAAAGTAAAAAATTGTTTGAAAATTATTTAAAAAATTCTCCGGGAGTATCAGGCGACCGATTAATTTAATTAATTGATTTATCAATCAATGGATAAATCTGTTGATAAATAAATATTGTTATTGTTTATTTGCCGGTGACAATATGACGAATTACGGAATTAATTAATTTATGAATGAATGGATAGATCAATTGATTAATTTGTTTGGATTTTCAATTTTTTATGGCAAGTCCGGAATTTTATTTGTCAACGGGGGTTTACGATTTTTTTATCCCATTTACTTTGGTCATTGTTAGGTTAATTGTAATGGTAATTGTTGTTGTAGTTGAGGTTTAATTTTTGCTCGTAAAGGAGATGATTTTGAAATGAAATAGTAGGCCGAGCCCGACGGGATCGGAGGGGAGGGTTCCGATGGAATGGCTGACGGAGGATCGAGTCAGTTGGCGTAGGGACTCCATGGAGAGAGCACTCGTCGTTCTAATTTCCCCTCGGTACCCACAATTTTTCGACAATTGTCGACAACTGCAGATCCGCCAAAGCCTCAGTTGACCTCCCAATTACAATTTCTCAATTACTTCTGTCAATAAGTGATCAAGTGATTATTCGGAATTACTGGGGTGACGTGCAATGATGTCGTACGACTATCCGCATCCAGTTTCCCGGACTTATCAGTACAAAAAGGTAATAATTATTAATTAACAATTTACCAATATTATTCCATTGACAATTTATCACTTGTCCCCCAATCAATGAGCGCATGATTTATTAATGAATTGTCATAGTGACCGCAATTATCTTCAGCGATTCAAAAATTGTTTTTAGTAATTAAAAAAACACATTAATTATTAATGTTTACGAGAAGTTACTCAACTTGTGGCCACGAGCTTCAAGACCAATTGTCTTATCTGCGATAAATTAATTAATTACGTTTATAATTAGCCAGTATTTATTTTTTAATTTGTCCAATTTATTTTTATTAAAATCATTAATTATTAATTTTTGGGAATAATTGGACAATTGTTATCCAGGAATTTCAGGCCAATTGTTGTATCTATGACAAATCAATTAAACCATTTTTATAATTGATTAGGGATTTTGTTTTTAATTAATTCATTTGGTTTTAATTGTTTATTATTAGATAACAAAACCGGCGCTAGAGAGAAAGAGACGGGCCCGAATGAACAAGTCCGTTGAGCAACTCAAAAATCTAATGATCGATGCTCTGGAGGTGTGTATTAATTAATTAATTAATTAATTAATTATTCAGTTGATTAATGCAGTGGAAAAAAAAAAAAGATGACAAAAATTTCGAGAAAAAATTGAGTTTTCAATTATTTCCCGACGAGTAATCGATTGGTTTTTTTTTCTCTCAGTTAGCCAATTGTAATTGTTATTTAATTGCTGAGTAATGAGTAATTAATTGGCACTCGTCATTAATTATCGATAATTTTGGCGGCACAGACTGAGGCGGAGAACATAAGTAAACTGGAGAAAGCGGATATTCTCGAGCTGACGGTACGTCATATCCAGCGTCTCCACTCGTCCCAGTCGTCGGGGGGCCTGTCGTCAGCTGTAACGCAGAGTGAGGATCCCAACGGCGAGAGCCGATGGCAATCGGGATTTGGTCACTGTGCCGCTGAGGCCTGCCGATATCTCGCCGCATTGCCCGGGGAATCGGGGGAAAAATTAGCGAGACATTTGGCGTCGGGCCTCCAATCGACCCGCAAATTAAATATACAGGTAAAGCGGTCTTAATTAGCCTGAGTAATTCCGAGTAATTAGGGTCATTGAGTCATCTACTTTATTTTTTTCAGTCCATGGGAATGATAATTTAACTATTTTAATGAACTCGGTAAACGAGAAAATCATTTTTCCCTCCAATTTTTGTTTTTCTCAATTTTAATTTATATTTTTTAATTGAGGACTTTTCAATTTTTAAATTCAAAATTTCGTTTTCATCCCTTTCAAACCCAACAAGTCTGCATCTGTCGACTCCCGAAAGACTTTAGATTAATAAAACAACTGAAACAATTGCAGAATTAAAATTTACAATTCGCAATTATTTTGTTAAATTTAAAAAACAATTAATTCTCTCTGTCGACTAATTTTCAGATCACGCCAAAAGACGAGCTAATGTCTCCGACCGCCACTCCGTCGCCGCACGCGAGTCTTACCCCAACGGTACCTCAACCCCTGGAGCAGTCGTCCCCCTCTCCAATCCCCCCAAATCACCTCTCCCCGGGAAATTCCCCGGGAGTCGCTGTCGAGTTGTCACCGAAAAAATTATGCAATTCCCTGGAGAGAGCTGACACCCAGACGCCAATGACTACCGAGGACGAGGAGGAAATCGACGTCGAGGGGGTCGACGATAACGATCCCATGTGGAGGCCCTGGTAACCCTTGTTCATTGAAAAAATTAATCTAATTTCTAAGCGGAGATCTATGACATATTTTGTATTTTTCACTCTACGTTAAGAGGACACATTTATGACGTTACTGACTCTGTACGAGTTATTGATACATTTTTTATGGGCCATTAAGTGCTTTAATACGTTACTCTAGGATTATTATATTAATTATTAAAAACGTGAACTTTACGATTTTTTTTTCCCCCCAATAGTCAACCGAGAATTGATGAACTCGGCGAAAATCCCCGAGAACTTGCACTGTTTTTTTTTATTATTAAAAATCATTTCCCAATCGAAACTGATTTTTTTGGGGGAAATCAATTTCTCGCGTTTCATCAGTTCCCTATTGGAGGAATCACCTCATATTTTAATCATATCAGACATTTACTTTGGTACGTGGCTTTAATTACGTAAAACAAGTGCAGGGATTTTTTTCGCCCTCGCAGTGATAGAATAATTGTGACTTTTTTTATAAACTGTTTTTATCGTTCAAATGTGTTTATGGTACCCAGGCAATCTCCCGAGATATCCGTAATTCGGAATTGTTTTTTTAATCCGGAGAACAAAAAATTATTTTCACTTTCAGTTCGTAATTCGGAATTGTTTTTTTAATCCGGAGAATAAAAAATTCTTTTCACTTTCAGTTGAACATTTGCGATCAACGAGAATGACCTGATTATCATACAGTCATTGAGAGTTGAGGAATAATTTTTTTTTCTCCGCGAAAAACTCGTGTAATTTTTTTTTGTCATCATTATTATTACTATTACGAAACAGAATATTATGGGTATTTTTAATTTTATGTGGAAACTGCGATATCTGTGATGAAGATGATGTAATACGGTTAATCATGACAACGAGTGAATTTAAATAAACTAATTTTTCTATGAATAATTACCCGTTTTTTTCCTTTTTATGTGAACTTAAGTTTTTAGAAAATAAATTGGCCGTTACCGGCCGATGGTAAGGAAGAGCAGCAGTTGATAATGTTCCGACATCCGATAAATTCCCTCCCGAAGTTTTGTTAAATAATTATGAGTGAAAAAAGGCTGGAATTTGTATTATTTTTGTGAACAATTGTTCACTCTTAATAGCAAATTATGATTTTGAGATATTTAAAGTGTGACGGCCTCCCCCCATGTGACCACGTCCTCTCCACAAAAACAAAGATGGTTGACGTCGAGCTATTGGATCACACGTGTTGACTACAAAAGGACTAATTAATAATTTTTTTAAAGAATAATTCTCCGAATTTTCTCGTAAATTTCCACGGAAGAGTTCCTTGACATCAATTCCCCGGAATTCTCATGAAAAATCGGAAAAATGGTGAGTAAAATCCTCTAGGAATTATCTCCAAGCCTCCAGTTGGTTAGGAAATGCCTGTTTACCCAAGTTTAAAAGTCAATTAAAACAAATTCACATCTTAATTAGCATTTTCAAGAGTCCACGTGAGGCTCTCATAAGTCTAATTTTTATTGTTAACTATGATGTTTCAATAAAAAAAAGTCTCGAAAACTGGAAAAATTCCATTGGAGACCGTAAGACCCCCACTAATGCCTTCTAAATGTCTCCAGCCTAAAGGAAAAACCCGAAAATTCATCGACAAGAAGAACTCGGTGACCTTCCACCTGGTGCACCGTTCCCAGCAGGACCCCCTGGCAGCGGACGAGACAGCCCCCCAACGAGTCCTGGTGCCAGTTGGCGGCACTCAGTCCTCCAAACCCGAGAAAAAATCCCCCGATGTTCACAAACAAAAGGAGGAGCAGCAAAAATATGGAATTTTCTTCGACGACGATTACGACTATCTCCAACATCTGAAGGACGTCAGTAAGCTCCCAGTGGAGTGGTCAATGGTGGAGACTCCAAATGACAAAAAAAATGTGGATAAAAAGATCAATTTACCCTCATCAGTCTTCGCCTCAGAGGTCGAGGAGAAGATTGGACTGCTGAACAAGGCGGCCCCGATCACTGGACCGAGACTGGACCTCGACCCAGACATTGTGGCAGCCATGGACGACGACTTTGATTACGATGATCCCGAGAATCAGCTCGAGGATGACTTTTTTCAGCTGGCAAATGGAGAAGATGACGAGTTGGAGTTCGATGAGGCTGAGGAGGATAACTACGACTCTGCTGATGAGTCTGACGTGTCCTCGGGACACATGGCAGTCTCCGACGAGGAGAGGGACGAGATTGGGAGTCTCGATGGGCCTCAGTTCACTTTCAGAGATGAGGAGACCAAGTCCAGATTCACCGAGTACTCCATGTCCAGTTCTGTCATGAAGAGAAATCAACAGCTGACACTCCTCGACGACAAATTCGAGAGGATGTTTGCCGCTTACGATGAGGTCTCTATTTCATTTCATCTGATTCCTCTAAGACCAGTTGAATTCTCTTGACTCCCACTATTAAATAACGTCTGGGCATTTTTTTTTGTCCATTTCCTCAATCAGATCAACGAAAATATTCGATTGTAATTGTCAATTGTTCCAGGTGGAGATCGGAGCCTTGGATTGCGAGGAAATCGAGGGTTACGTTGCCCCTGATTCAGACCTTGTCCTCCAGTGTGCTGAGGAGTTTGAGAGACAGCAGCGAGAGGCAACTGACAACGTCACCGAGCTCATGAAGAGTCGACTGAAGATCCTGGAGTACAAGGAGTCAAGCTCCGAGGGTGAGGAGGATCTCGAGAGATTAGCAGTGGAGCCCAGGGAGAAGGAGAAATGGGACTGCGAGAGTGTGCTGAGCACTTACAGCAATATTTATAATCATCCAAAGCTCATTGTTGAACCCAAAGTCCTTGGCAAAATCAAATTGCACAGTAAGACTGGCATTCCCAAGGACATTCTCGATAAAACATCTGGAAAATTGACAGCCAAGAGCCTGGCAATGCTGGATAGAGAGTACGATCTGGCCCAGGGGAAATCCGTGGGCCCAGTATCAATTGCCGAGACCATGAAGTCCAACCTGAGTATCCTCAGCACCAGACCCAAGGATGAGACACCAGAGGGCAGGAGGGAACGTAAAAAAGCAATAAAAGAATACAGAAAAGTGAGTTTCATTTCCAATTCAACCAAAAAAATCTTGAATATATTAATTTAACTCTGCATTCAATCTCCAGGAACGAAGACTAGAACGCAAGGCAAATACAGAGGCTTTCAAGGAGGAGAAGAAGAGACAGGAGAAGATTATGCTCAATAATCAGCAGAATGTCCAAGGAAATCGTATTTTATAAGAGAAATAATCTAGAATTAATTTATCATTCCAAATGATTTTGGAGTTTTTGATTGAGTTAAAATTTTGTGAATAAAAAAAGTTATCAAAACAATTTCAATACATTTTCATTGTGTCCCTGAGGTGGAGTCCAGTGGTTCATTGCGTTCATTAACTTAAATAATCATGACTAAATTAATTATTTTAATACCTTAGAGTGCCTGCTGAAGCCCTGGAAGACAAGAGAAATGAGCGACTCAGTGAATTCCCCAAAAAAATCATTTCCCAAATTATTTCAAAGATAAATAAAAATATTCTGAATTGAGGACATTGAGGAGCAAACCACGTGAGCCCAGACACTAGCGCCACACCATCGGAGCATCGGAAAAGTGAAGCTCGCGAGTCATATGATCGATTCGTGATTGTCGTCAGTCCAAATCACTCGTCTCCTCGTCTTCTCCGAGTGCAAAGATGGCTAGCCAGACCCAGGGTATCCAGCAGCTCTTGGCAGCTGAGAAAAAAGCAGCGGATAAGGTCACAGAAGCCAGAAAGCGTAAGTACCTGGAGCTGAGTTTTATTGTTTCCCCCCCAGATATATCTATTTTCACGGTCTGGGTATGACTCCTGCGTACGTCAGAGGGTCTTGAGGTATTCTGAGAGATGGGATGTGGCTTATTTATTTGAGAGCCGATAGGATTCTTAGTTAGAGAATTTCTTTTATTCATTGTCTGTTAATATTTTGGACGAGTTGGGGAAAGTCTCGAGTGTCTGCGGACTCCGGGGGGTTCATTGGAGAGTTTGGGTGGGTCTAACCTTGATAACCAGTCTTGTGATCCTCCAAATCAACTCACGAGGCAATAGTCATTACCAAAATGCGATGTAACTAAGTTTTTTTGCCAATAATTCCCCTCAAAATCGGTAACTGCAAGTCTTGGAGACGAGATATCAATTACTCAGTTGATTATTTAACAACAAAAGTAGCGATTTTTCCAATTAAATTATTAAAATCCAATTGAGATTGTGAATTGGATCGATTGGGGAATTAATTTTTTCAAGTGGAAGTGATAATTTTATTAAATAATTGGATTCTACTTAGGCAAAGCTCGCAGGTTGAAGCAGGCCAAGGAAGAGGCCCAGGAGGAGATCGAGAAGTACAGGCAAGAGCGAGAGAGGCAATTCAGAGAGTTCGAGGCAAAGGTAAATCCAACCAATAATAACTAAACAGTTAATTCCCAATTAGAAATATTTTTCTTCTCCCAAAGAAAATGAAAATGCCTGAATCCTCTCTCTAGTGTCCTAATTTAACTCTTACAATTATTTATAAAATAGCACATGGGCTCCAAAGAGGACGTGGCCGCACGTATCGACGCGGACACGAAAATCAAGATCGAAGAGATGAATGAGGGGGTCGCCGGTCACAAGGATAAGGTGAGTAAATCCCCAAGGAATCTCTAAAAACCCCTGAATAAATTAATCTCTCCAACATTGTCAGATTTTGTTTTTCCTCCACAAACTTAAAATAAAAAAGGACATTATTGAGACTTCACGTCGCTTTAATTAATTCTTTTTATGAACATTTGATCTATCAAAGCCCAATAAATTCAACTCTTCAGTTCCCCCCCTCTTCTTCCCTCCCCAATTAAAAAACAAAACCAAAATTATTGCTCAGGTGATACAAGAGATTCTGCAGTTGGTATACAGCATGAAGCCAGAATTGCACAAAAATTACCAGATCGAAGCCTAAGCCACGAAAAGCCTCACAAAATCAACCTAATACTATAAATAAACCTAAACAAAACAAGAAAAAAAAAATAATACATATATATATAAAAATTATCATAATATTATATGTAAATTGAACAATGCCTCTTATCTCATATCTCCCCAGAGGATATATATCGTCGTTGATCTATTGTATTTGCAAAGTAAATACCACAAAATGTTATTGAATTGTACACTTATTAGTCTAGCCAGTAACACTCAAACTCTAGTGAACAACAACTACATGCAATACAATAAAACAAAAGAAAAAAAAAACATAAATAAAATATACAGTTAATAACCCTATAGCACACAGTGGCTTCATCCAAGTCCTTAAGACAATAAAAAAATTATTAAATCATCAGTTTCAGTTGCTTAAAAAATGTTTTGGTGTGAAACAGTGAGGTTGACAGTTTGAGTATTACTGTTAGTTAATTAAGTCATTGAATGAATTATTATAAATGTTAAATTGCAAACGAGCGAATTATCGTCGCCAGGTGTCAAGGCCTAGGCACGTCTGGAGATGATCGTCAGCCGTTGAAGAAGACACGAATGACTTGATTTTCATGAATTTTACTCATCCCCGGGGATCTCAAGTGAATAAAAAAATTAAAATTCCGATGAATTTGATTTTTTAAACAATCCAATTGAATTTCATCAATAATTGGCAGATTATTGTGCAGTTTTCAGTAGTGCAATATATTTTTTTTCATTGAAAAATAATTACCGATGGACTAATTCAAAAGGGAAAATTTCATGTCTTCTTCGTAATAATTTTAGAAACAATTTCATTTAACGTTTTAATTAAGGTGGTGGCTATAGGATCGTGTCTAGATGAATGTTGTTACATTAGGCTTCATTCCATGTTTTTCTGTTACTACGAGGACAATTGTAAAACAATTAAACAATTTATTTATGGTACAGCCTCCCTGGATTCTCATCAGCTCCCAACAATCGAGGATCTCGTGACGATTGTACCCCCCCCCGCCCAAAATCCAATTAATTTTGCCTTAATGTTAATGAAGTATTCCTATTAAAATAATGTGGTGATTTTCTGAATTGTGTGTGTACATCTGTATGAGCCGACTGTCTGTACAGTATTAGCATCGAAATAAATGATTTAAAGACCCAAATACTTGAATTAATCGAGAGCATTGAACACCGACTCCTAATTAAACTCGCAAAAAAAATTTTAATAACTTATCCCATTTTTTTTCAATTAAAAAATTGCTTCAATGATTTTTCACGTTTCGCTATGAAAATCAAAATGGCAGGTTTCGCATCGGAAGCACCAGCATTCATCAGGATTAATTACTTTAAGCTCATTGAACCTCTCATTATGCGGGATTTTCCCTTCTCGTTCGGCTTCCAAATCCCCAGGAATCCCGACCGAAGTCTGATTAATTAATTTTAAGTTCTGATTGAATGCGGACGTCAATTTGATAACTAACTATTTTCCAAAACATTCAATTAACCCTAATTACACTAATTATAACTATAATTATTAATAGTTATAATCGATACAAATCGTCAGGAAAATATTGTGAAAATAAAATAAGTGTTAATGATTATTAGTTAATCATATTAAAATATATCTCCTAATGCAACGTTAGCAGCATAATTAAAATAATAACAACTCCATCAATAATCTAAACGTCCTAAACAACAAAAAATAAATAATCCTCAATTTCAAATTATCCGGAAGTAAATTCCCCAGCCGCCCAACCGCCGCCCACTTCCCCCCAGTCCTCTCTCATTATGCAGAATCCCAATTAATTACCGCACGTCCCAAGTGAATCCGTTCTCAACAATTAATTTAAATCCCCCCCCAAAAATTCCGATAAATCGAATTCCCAGAGGGCGCTCTCCCTTTTCTCCTGGATCCCCCCCGCCCCGACGATATCGGCCAATCGTGTGGCAATTGTCCTCGCGATTCCGTCAGCTCCGGGGTCTCCACCAATCCCATCAGACACCCCTCGCAGGAGTGGGAGATGCGCGCGAGGAGAGCACGCGCAGAAGAAGAAAAAAGTGGGGGAACAAGATCAGCTGTGTCCTCCCTCCCCTGAATTCTCTCGTCTATCATCCAACTCTCGTGCCTCAGCTCCAAGTCAGCCATTCGATAAAGAGCAACAACCGAGTTGACGTCGGTACGTCAAATCCCAGAGGAGTTGAAAAAAAAAAATATTCCCCTCTACAACACACAAAGAAAAATCCCCAATATATTCGATTTTTCGGGTTTATCAACGGGGTGGATCGACGAGAAATGGAACCTGAAGAAATTCTTACAATCGAGTTGTTATCGCGCCAGACGTTTTATCAATACGATCATCAAAAGGAGAAGAGTGTCCTGACAGTTATGAGTTACCCGGGATATTGAGTAATTTTTTTTTTAATTGTTTTTTTTTTTTCATTAAAAAAAATCAAGCGAGAGAGGAGAAATCGAGGAAAGTTTGTCGAAGATTTTGGGACTCCTCCAGGAGTCTCAGCGCCATTGTCTCGCGTTTTATTTTTCCCCACAAATCGTTTGGATGCGAAATTTCGAGTGATTCGAGAGTTGAGTGAAGTTCTTCCTGAGGACTAAATTTATTTTATTGTCTACTGGAGCCACTGGGGGAGGTCAAGATGTGGTGTCTCGTCAGCCAGGCAAACTCTGTTATTCTCGAGGTCCAGGTGGACCCCAGGGCCATCGGACGGGAGTGCCTTGAAAAGGTAAAGCATTCTCTTTGTTTTCCACCTTATCTAGAATGTTTTCTTTGACAAGGGGAATATTTCAAGCTTTACACACGTGTCGAGATTTTTTTCCTCGGGCCTTATGACAGAGATTTATCGAGGAATTTTTTATTCAGGTCCTGGAGGACATCCAGAAGAGACGTGAATTTTTTCACTACCTCGAGACGGAATTTTTGGGATTAAAAATGTGGAAAATGTCGAATTCAAACTCTTTATTATTTCCTCCCTATTTATTTTAATTTTTATTCTACCTTCAATTTGTTTATGTAGCATTCGTTTTTGTTCAAAAGGTAATCTAAATTTTTTTCATTCCATTTTTTGTTTTTTTTCTCGGTCTCAGTGTTTTCGCGACATTATTTGAGCTGATAAATTTGTTTAATTTGTTTAAGACATCAAAACGATTCTCAAAAATTTTAGTCATTTGCCAAATTGTTGTTATTAATCAGTACAAGCTCAGCTCAATTTCAATTCAACGATTGAACATTTTCTTCTAAATTATTTTCCCCAGATAATGCGCAATTAATCCCGAGGATTTCAATTTTATTTCTGCAAACTATTCGTCCCAATAAATCAAAATACGTAAGCCCGTTAATTTTGATTATTCGCAAACCCTCGTTATCGAAAAATTCAAAAAAAAGCCGCTTATCTTACGTAATTTTAACAATCTGACTCCAGGCAATTTAAATAAACATTTGTACGGTCGTTTTGAATAAATTCTTGAGCGTACGAGTCAACGTAAATAATTCACTTGGAATGTGAAAAAAAAATCCTTCGGGTTTATCGTTATTTTTTCAAGAGAGAGCGGGGGAGGGCAAGTCATGGAAATGGCTGAATGGGAAATCAGTGGGTGGAATATTGAAATATTGATGTCTAGTCTAGAGTATTTTTGGGGCTATCTATTGAACGATGTGGGGGGCCTGGAGCGCAACAGATGCAGGAGATATTTAATCGTGAGTTTTTGGGGCTTTAAGTGGAAAATTTAGGAGTCGTACAGACGCGGGAGAACTTGTTCGGGGGAGATAAGAGACGAGTGGATGAGATGTTTTTAATTTCCATTGCGGTAGGGAGACTGGACCAGATTTACTGATTCACAGTCTGCTTTCTTCCTCCCAAAATAAACCAGTAGCAGATCTAAAAAAACCCTGACAACTCCCGATAAATAATTCCATTTCCCCAATTTTAGTCTCAAATAAATCCCCAAAAATTGTCGAAAATATTTCGTTTCAAAATGAAAAAAATCAGCAAAGAAATTGCAATTACTGCGACCGAAATGTTAATTAATAAACTTTTTGAGCGAATACAATAGCCCAGAAGCTGCACAAAATGATTATTAAAATTAATTTTGCTCAATATTAAATAACCAATCAATTAAAAACTCCTGCCAACCCCTGATAAACAATTTCCTGTCCCCAAATTGACTCAAATTAATCCCCAAAAATTGTGAAAAATATCTCGTTTCAAGATGAAAAAAAAATTAAAAACAAAAGACCTAATGAAATATTAGTTAATGAGGCAGCAATGTTCATTAATAAAATTTTTAACCGACTACAATAGCATAAAAAATCCAGAAAATGACCTGATTAATATTACGGAAAGAAAAAGGTCGTTAAACAATCGGCTGGGGGTCAGTTTATTTGCATGGCTCGGTCCGACGCTCGTCTCTCGTGTGCTGGCTATTTACCGCGCGCTCCGTTTCAAAAAAAATTTTTTTATCTATACACGCTTGGAGAGAACTACTGAATATACACGCGAGAATTTGCTCGGCCGTATCCTGCAACAACAAACTACCTGTGGTTCTGTTGCTCCGTGTTCTGCTGGAAACTGTGGATACCGGTGAGTGGCCAACCAACCGAGACGCCAAACATCGAGAGCCCCCCCGCAACCCCGGGTGAAGGGGGGGCGATTGTTCAGGGGGGAGAGGCTCTAATCGTCTCAGTTGAAATTCGATTGGCAATATTTGCAAGCGAAAACATCCGTTCGCCGTTGTAACTCTCGTATTTCCAATTGTTCCGAATGCCAGAGACTCCTCGGAGTAAACATTCCGATAAACATCCTCGAAAAATCCCCTTCAAGAAATTCCCCTCAAAGAAATTAATTTTCAATTAAAAGAGTACCAAAAATTCTTTTCATAAACAAAAATTGCAACTCTCAAATCTTCCAAATAAATTTAAAAAATCCCCTCCGAGACTTTTACCAACTCCCTCTCTCTTCCTCAAAAACCCCAGAAAAATTACTCCGACAAGAAAAATTCCCATTATCATCCAAATAATTTAAAACCCCTCCATTCCCAATTTCATTAAAAATAACATTTCCCCCGAAACTTTTAACGACACACAATTGAATGTTTTCAGCATTTGCGAGGCCGCAAAAAAACTCGGTTTTAATTAAAACTTCTGAATACTTGAACTCGAAGGGCCCTGGAGATCTCGCGGAGAGGAACTCCACATTATTATTTTTTTTTTGTGAAAAAGAAACTCGATTAAAGCTCTAATTGCCAGTGGCATCACTAACGATCTTTGACACTCGTCGGTCCAAACTTTGCGAGCCTCCCCAGCCCCCAGCTCGCCCAACCCCACCCGCCGGATTTATCCCACGAGAGTCTCGAGTGTTTGCGATGAATCTTGAGTACAAAAAAAAAAAAAGAAAAATGAGAGGGAGATTGTGGAAAAGTTGGCGACACGAGGTGGATTGATAGATTTTCCCGGTGAGATACATGATCGCATATGGTTTCCGCGTGACAGCGTATAATCACGCTCTCCCCATGCATCATCGAGTGTCATTAGAGGATAATTGGCGGTCATTACTATCGGCCTTGCACATGAACTGCTGGCGAGAGTCAAGTTTGTGATTCATACGAATTGATCAACGAATTCCATTCCCTTACCCGAACAATTGAGAGGATCATTGTTGGAGTCATCGGGTCGTGCAATAGCTGTCCCTATCTACTTTGCTAATCTGTCATTAATTCATCATCTTTATTCCTATTGGTGATTGATTAATGATCTTTTTTTTCCTCCCCCGGTTTTTTTTTTCCATTCAAATTGGAGACGAGTGTTATGAATAATTAAATAACTACGCCTATCATTCCTGGGGGAGGCTCATTGCAAGCTCAGGCGAACGTAATACTCTCTAAATGAAAGGGGAAATGGCAGGATATTAAATTTATTCAACTACAAGAGCACCTCCTCTCGGTTATTAATATCCTTCCGTGCCCAGGTTTTCAGTGGGCTCTATCTGCTGGCCAGTGAGAATAAGTCAAGTGTTTATTTATTTATTATATATTTTTCTCAACAAAATCAGTTCCACGAAATAACGAATTTTGGGGGGGGTTCCCATAATTCAGGCCTCATTAATTTAATAATTAAAAAAAAAAGATTACGCCGTCCCAACGCCAAAAAAAAATTCAAAACTAATATCAAAATTTTATTTAAATAAAAAAATAGCAAATCAATTAATCCTTCAAATCCCATTTTAATGTAATTTATCTAATTGCATATAATTGAATATTCTATGTAGACAAATTGAGGTAAATGTACTTCAGAAAATTTAATTAATCAAAAATCGCGAGTGACAATTTTTTTTTTGGAAATTACAACTTCAACATTTCCATTAAAAAAAAAAAAACAAAAAATCTGTTATGCATTTGTAATGAAATCGATTTTGCTGGAGGTACAACTCCGAGGCATTAGATTCTCAATTACAGTGGTAGTGAACGAATTGAGAGGAATTCCAAATCGAATTGGCCCGAGCGGTAATTGAAAACTTAGGGAAGCGTGAGAAAAGCTGTTTTAACGCCCAAGCCCCTCAAAGAAATCGATGTACAACCTCTCTCTACACAACCAATTCCCCCACCTCCCTCTGTTTCTATCCCCCTCCGGCATCCCCACTCCATCGTTCACGTGAAAACTTCGCATTGAACCCAACGGAGTAAGGATACCAATGTATTTCCTCCCGAGTGTAGCATGTTTTCCATTTAACATAAAGTTTGAAACTTGATAAATATATTCTATTCGCAAGTTTGCACAAGAGACGCTAGGGAGTTTATCCCTCCCACCCTCCCCCTCCTGCCCCCCCTACCCCTCCTGCCGGGGTAGGTGAGGAAGAAGCTAAGAGACTGGAAGTTAATGAAAATTTCCGGGTTTTATAGCGACTGGGGCTGGTACAACTGCACTGCGGCTCTTCGAAATGGTATTTAATGATGCGTGGATGGCTTTTCCGGTAATGCATATGTTGATTAAGGAAATGTCTGAGGTAATCCGACAATTAGTCTGAAAGGAATTTTCTAGATACGGAGACTCTATTAATCCAGGGGAAACCAGTGAAAATAGTGCGATTTTTCTTTTTTTTTTTTTTTTCGGATAAAAAAAATCGATTTTGATTTTTAATTTAATCAATATGAGGTTAATAAATCGATGATGATTATTTGAGGAAACAAAACCCAATTGTTTATGGTGATTGAGAATTTTTTTCTAATTAATCGAGTTGAGAGAGGGAAAAATCCGGGGAAAGCCGGCATTCGATAAATTTGATAAATTAATTTAAATGTAAAATTTTTGTGAGTCATTGATTTTTCGAATTTTCCTCATCAACATTGGATTGATTAATACACAGACTGCCTCCTCTCTCCCGCGGAGATGATCTCAATCGCCCGATGGCTCGCTACAATTGCGAAATTATCGAGGTCACTCGGGTAATGAAAAGTCCCACAGCCAATGAATAAAGGATTTGCAATGTTAACAGGACAAAGATCATCATTATCATTCTCTGATGTAGCTAACAATAGCTCATTCCCCTCATTGAGACCGGGGAAAGCCCGTCGATCAGTAGCCGGCGAATTTCTCTCGTCGAAGAAAAAATAAAAAACGAAAAAATTACTGTTTACTCAACGCCTCTCGTATCTTCCCGATAACACTTGGACCTGATCTACGTCAATCATTACTGTCCAGAGCCCGTTCAGTATTTTCCCAATGAACTGGAACAATTGCGCGCAATTGTTCAGTTTTTCCCCAACAAAAATTCATCAAATTCCCGTAAAATCGGAATTTAATTCTCAATAAAGTCCCTCGCGAAAAAAAAAACCATTGGCCGACAAAAATTTGTTCATCCAATGTAAACAATAAAAAAGTAAAGAGAGAAAAATCCCGGAACTGAGTGAATGTTTTAATGAACAAACAAACAAAGCAACAATTATTTATTTCGCACTGCAAAAATGGAAAAATAAAAGAAACAACAACAATCGATCCATCAGTGGTTCACGAAGTTTTCCTCAACGAATAATAAAACAATCAAATGTTTAATCAATACCTCTCTTATCTTCCTGATAACACTCGGCCCTAATCTCTTTCTGGGGGGGGGGGGGGGGGGGGGGGGGGGGGGGGGGGCGGGCAGATTAACGTGTGAAGGGGTCGTTAAACCGAAGGTGTGCAACACACACCTCCCCAATGTTGGACTTTGCCATCGAAAATACCCACACGAATGCCTAAATAAAAAGCCACCGCTACGAATAAGCCAGAGTACAAAGTTCACTCTGGGGTATTTCACAATTGCATTAGTCACCGGTTTTAATATTTCACCTGTATTTATTTAAAAATCACTTCATTGTCCCTAAATAAAAAACAATTCAATTCAATTTAATTATCGATTATACAATGGCCTTTGGACTCGAAATTATTTAATTACGGCCGTGACACTGTTAACCACGTGATAATGAATATACGCTTATGAAGAGTTTGAAAATATATTGTTTAAATAAATTACAGAGGCATTGAAAATTAATCTGGCGATTGAATGGGAGGATTAAAAATTTTTCGCTCGACATTTTCTATTGAATTTATTAACCACGAATTGCAATTTTTTTTTAAGTGAAGAGACCTCCGGATCTCGTTGACAGTTATTGATAAAAATATTCCGAATATTTATTTATAAACAATTATAAAAATTGTGGGGGAGATTATTTTGTAAATCTCCAGAAGCACCTGTTCATAAAAATCAGTGAATGTTTTGGGTAAATAGGGAGAAAATGAAAATGAATACTTCAACATCTGCGGATGTCAAATTACCAGTCGACTCTCGAATTTCTGGAGGGAAATCCACGCCGAGAATAGTAATTGTGAAAATGGGAGAGGATGATCATAAGTGCCAAGCGTGGCTCACTAAATTAGAAAAACGTGCAGGACACGCGGCGAGTGCGTGGCCCATCCACCGCATGAATTCCCCACCTCTTGCTCAATTTCAAGGTCAATAGTAAGAAGTGGTCTTTCCTTTGTGCGATTTATCTACATTCGTAATCGCCCACGCCTCTTCCTATTTATTTTCCTCCTGTTCCTCCTGTCTCCGAGGAATAGGGGGAGTGGAAAAAAAAAAATAACGATTGTATTGAAATGAGGGCCGGTCGTAGTTTCCACTGCACGCGATTTCGTAATTTTCTGAGGTACAATTTTAGGGGTCTATTGCTCATTACATTTGTGTGCAATCGAGTGGTAAACGATCGCTCGCCCCGAGTGCCATTTATTCAGTGATTGATGATTTAGGGATCTCAACGAGTATTTATTAAACCTCAACGATTATCGATTTTCAGAGGAGAAAAATTGAGAGAGTGAGTCTAAGAATTCGTCAAGATTATAAATTACCAACCGAAGCGGTAATTTTTAAAAAATTCTCCCCTAATAAAATATTTCAATTAGCAACAGTGAATTTGCCCTCGTCAAAGCCCCCATTAATCCACCAAAAATGCAAACTTATTTCCCCTTTTTGTCCCCACAATCAATTTCATTTACCCTTCCCCCCCCCCCCCCACCCCCCCCCCCCCCCCCCCCCCCCCACTTCAGCAATTATTTTCCCGGTCAACTAATCGTCCCAAAATATGTAAAATCGCCTGCCAAAAATAAACACGTAAAAATGATCCCGCTAATGTATGAACAGTTGATGACATTTGCGTACACATATGTACACAAGGTGTCTACCGGTTGACTCGGTTTTTCCCGGCGAGTCCAAAGTCCACGGCTGAAGCCCCGGCTTGGCGTGCCTGCTGTCACGCACGTGCTCAGCACTCCGTCATTGTTATGTATGTGCGACCCAGAAAAAAAGAAGAAAAAAAAAAAACAAGAGGTAATAGTGTTTTGCCCTGAAACCGAAAAAGAAGGAAAAAAAAAATCGTCGAG
>JAPYZN010001364.1:0-17762 GCA_030522865.1 Psyttalia lounsburyi | reverse complement strand
ACGGTTCGGCCAAGCATCCGTTACTGTCCATAATTTATTTATGTATTTTTATTCAATTATTCTGTCATGTATACGTCCCTAAGTAACGTCAATCAATATACTTTTTTCGCAGCTCGATTAATTAATCAATTATAATTAAAACAGAGACTTATTTTTTTTTTTATCCGGGATGTTGGGCCGAATGACAAACCCAGGTTTGGCCGAAGTTCGGGGAACGAGGCTTGGCGATAATTCGGCGCCAGGCCTGGCCCCATGTTATTATCCCAGGCTTCCACCAGGCCTGGCGCGGTCTTGGCGTGGCAACGGGCCCCGAACCACCGCAGCCCGGCCGCCGAGCTTGGACCAAGCTCGGCCCAATCGTTTTTTCCTACCTGGGATGGTCCATTTAGACTTAATTTGAGAAAGCGCATTATTAGCACTCAATTATCTTCGTCGTTGGAAACCGTATGTGACATGTTGAAGAATTTTTTACTCTGCCAGTGTAAGATTATATTTTTTCGGCTATTTTGGAGTCATAAGTTTTTTGATACAAGTAGAGACTTTTCTCAAAAAACATTTTTTTTTTCCAGTGGATATTATTTAATCCGCTCTCTATAGGTGCGACATATTTTAATTTTCTACTCACGGAATATCATGTACTACTAGATTTTCCGTGGGGAGTCAACGAAAGCCACCGTCCATTATGACAGAGCATAAATTTCATGGTTTTTCAAAAATCTCTGACAACAACTCTACCCCACTCGAGTCAACACCCGTGGAGGGGGTGGTATACCATTCGCCACCGCTCCTCAGATGAGCCAACGGGATTTCACTTAGAGTTTCCACGGTTCCAGTCAGTGTCTCCCGAAGAAGAAGAAAAACATTTTTTCCAACACCAAACAAAATGAAGCGAACGAGCGGAAATAAGGAGTGAGACGAGATGAGAAAAATTCTTGGAAGTGAAGATTTATTTTTCTGAAGAGACACTAATGGCTCACCTTGCCCCGTGTCTTCTAAAGCAGCTGAGTTACGACCTTGTAAGGGGTGGCTTTCGAGGAGGGGTCGATTCCACTCCACCTCTCTTACATTTGATTTTTTTTCTCCACTTTTATGTTTGATATCTCTCGGACCATTGCTCACTCGCGAGGTACTAGTACCTCGATTTTTGATTAATTTCAAACATTTTTTATTTTCTTTAGTTTCAGTCATATTGACAATTGAATTATTATTAGTGACTATTAAAAAAAAGAAATAAACGATTCAATTAAATAACCCGAGGGATTTTTCGTAAACTATACCAATTTTGACTCCCCTCCCGCTTCAAACTTAATCCTTATGGTTAAAATATTATTAAGCGTTCCTCGGATGTTGTCACAGAACTCGCCTAAAAAAATAGATTGTTGTTATTGTTAAAAAAGTACTTGCTACATTTGAAGAAAAAGTAAATATCAACAAATTTTATTTTTCCAACGAAAAATTAATTTTTAAATTACTTTTTAAACCATCAAAAATAAAAAATATGATGAATTTTGTATTTTTTACGAAAATTTGAAGCATAATGCCGATCAGAGATTTTATGAATTTGAAAAAGTAATATCACAATTAAATAAACAAGGATGAAAATACGAGAAAAATGAGTTACAAAGTTAATCAAGAGTTCAACGAATTGGTTAGCACTAAGATAAATGGAAATTTCATAACAATACGTCATTGCGAAAAATTAGTCTTTTAAATTAAAATTTCAGGAGTAATTTTTTTTAAAGGTTTGGCTGGAATGGAGTACGTATTCATCACATTTAATTACATTAAAATGTGTTGAAAATTCTTCACAATAATTAGCTCCTGTTCGTGGATCAATGAAAACCATCTTACATACTTCAAAAAATTTCCAATTAAAACTCATCTGGATTAGGTCAATATGTATAAGTATTAAAAAACATTACGTACACAATTCAAAAATTTAACAATGGGAATTACATCATAGGCAACGAGATACATACAATAGCAATAAAATTAATCGCTTATAATAACGAATTGATTAAAACTAAATCCGCCTAGAGAATTCAGACACAAATTCCAATAACTTAGAATCAAAGCCGATAAAAATTATTCCTACTGCAAATCATTCATTCCTTATCCCCAAAATATTTGCATAAATCTGATTCAAATTCTCAACGACAGAAAAATCACAAATAAATTTAAAAGTATGACGCATCACAGGGCGTGGGAAGGAAACGTGAAACTGCTTCGTAATTTAAAGATACAGAAATAAAGGGGGGTGGAAGGGGGAAATACAAGAGATGGAAAAGAAAACCGGTTTCCCGCAAAACATTCGGCGCTGACGTTCATTCTTTTGTGTTTCTGGTGCCCCATAGAGATGAAACTCAAGTAGTAGTGGGAGAGAGGGCCATAAAGAAATAGAGAGCCATTGGATTATTCGGGAGACACGAGGCATAGGAAAAGTTCGAAATGTTTTTGGAAAAGTTCGTAAATAACATCGGGGTTGGATTCTAGGGATGGGGGAGGGGGATTGGTGGAAACCTGTTGCCAAAGCTTCTAGTTCTCCATTCTCTTCTTCTCGCTTTTTCTCTCAGTCTGACGCCGGTGAAATCCCGAGCCAACGATCCGACAACGTGGAAAACTCTCATTCTCGTTCTTCTCAATTTTTTTTTACCCGTGACTTGGGAAGAAAATGCAGGTGAGTCGATGGAATTTTTCTGGATCTTTAACTGGATGATAATAATTGGAGTTTAGGGGAAACTGACAATGATATGGGCTCTTTTGAAAGTTACTGGTGATCTAATTGAGATTACAGCTGATGCTTTCATAATTTTACAACGAAATATTCTTCATTTCAGTCCAAGTGATGGGTCCCGAATTTTTGTGGAAAATATTCAAGGTGTGACACTGAAATAGGTCATTTCATGGTTTGAAAAATTCTCTGGAGGAAAATCGACGATGGAAAATGAAAATAAATTGTGAAAATAATTGTGAGGCTCTGTGAGGATTATAGTTGGGATCTGACAGAATTGGCATTTATCGAAAATTATGGCATCGGGGATTAAATTTTCGAAAATAGTTCCATTTGAAAAGAGATATTAGATTAGATATTTTTTTTCAGTGCAGACAAAAAATGTTTCCTTTTAATGGGGGAAAAATGCTTAATTTGGTTATTTCGAGGTCTGAAGAATAGAAAGACTTTTGTGATGACGCTGAGAAAATAATTATATTTAACAAAAATTATAATAAAAACAAAAACTAATTTTTTTATGAAGGTGTCTATCAAGTAAACAATTATGACACAGATTTTTCTTCATTATTTCCCAAAAATGAGCAGAATAACTGTTATTTAATGGACAAAACATTACATAAGTTCAATAAAGTCATCAGAAACATATGTTTCCCGAAACATCTCACCAAAAAAAGTACTCATGAATATCTTATTCTCCTTAATTATCGTTACAATCTGTTCTCATATTTTGCGAATTCATCAATTTGAGAGAAAATCGAGGTGAAGTCGAACAGAATTCTACGCACTCTTTAACTCAATGATAATTACCGGGTCTGTTACGGATATGTACAGCGGGGTGAGTTTTATGAGCAATGATTATACGCCTCGAGTTATACAGTAGAAAATTTCTTATTAATAACTGAAATCGGAATGGATCTACACTTGTATCGAGAAACAAAAATACAAGAAGGATTATTGGTAACTCGCGCAAGTGCCCCGACTGAGATCACGTTGCACGATTGCAGTTGCCGGCTTGTGGTTATATGTGCACTATGCTCGAGCGACGAGGGGTTGGGAGGAGGGGGGGGGGTTTCAGTAACGGTGAAGGTTATTCCTGCAAATGGTAATTATGATAAATCGAGATACTCAGGCATTGGGAGGATAATTTCCAGCAGTGACAGTTTTATTTGCACGATTATTATCAATATTTTTTCTTTATGAAGACAATTACCGTTGGATACATTCTTTCATTATGGCGGGTCATTAGCACTTTTTTTTACAAGAGAAAATTTTTTTGTTCACAAATGCTATAGAGCTTTGTTTGTTTTAATTTATTCAGAAAAGGGAAATATAAATTTCTTCAGTCCTCGTCATTCATTAATTCATTTATTTAATTATTTATTTAGTCCCATCTATGTTAACTGCTTGTAGAACCATAAGGTGCATTTTCCACTTTTTCCCGAAATGAATCAGAAAGTATAAGAAAAGAAACAATTTATTTCAGAAACATGGAATCATGTTCACGCAACGCATTATCGGATTCGAGGAAAGCAATTAAGCTTTCACTTGATTTATTTCGGGCATAAATAATTTGGTGGAGCAGTAATTATCGCCCGGGGGTACCCGCGGGAGAATCTATCTACCTTCCTCAGTTTCCCTCTTCTCACTCTCTTATGCCCACCGAAAGATGAAAGCGCACACCCGCGCTACCAAACTTCCCGTGAAGCGATAAATTCTAGAAACAATAGGAAACTCGAAAGGACTAGACAATAGAAGAAATATATCTAGTGTAGTGGGGCCGCACTGGCGGAAGAGAGTTCCGAGCTTATTTCAAGGACAAAGTTTCGGGGGAGAGGAATAGTGAATTAAAATAATTTTATTACGCTTATTTTGGTTGCGAGACGTATCATATATTTTTATTTTCCCAATCAAATATTCATCTCACAATAATTTAAAGCGATTTTTACTATAGAAATTTCGGACATTTGGTTGACCATAGCAAATGTGTTTGGCAAAATTATATTTTTCTCCCAGTATGGGCTCGGTTGGTTTTGAATATTTCATGTAAATATCAACGCAGGGCTTTCATTCTAAAGAAAAGGTGGAACAAAATTACGATAGGAAGATCCACCAATTACACCTGAAGCACTCGCGTTGAAACTTGAATGGAAAATATTTTCGGCATTTCTCAATTTCTAAAAATTGTCTTGCGGGTTTGGCTTCTCTGCAGATCAGACTTAAGGACCTCGGTGTGTTTGTCCGAGACAAAGAAAGCGTTCATTAAGGAAACGCATTAGCGGCAAGGCTTCTTCATCTCATTCTTCTTTTCTTTTCGCTTTGGCTTTATCCCTAGCACAACACGTTACCCAAGAAATCTCTCGGTTCATTTAAACTTCTCTCATCCACCTCTTCGCGGAATGTTGACTGTTGTGTACGTGGGGCGGTCAACAAAAATATTGTTTTTAATAATCCATGAAGTGCACCAAAGAATAATTAAGGGTACAAACAGGAAGAATCTTCATTTAAAAAAATCGTGGTTAAACATCGAAACAATTGATCGTTATATTATTCAATCATTGAAACAATCAACTCTTGAATGTTTTGAAAAGAATTATCGGACTCCGCCAATGGAAGTATATCAATCCTTTAATTAAGACTGTCAAATCTGAAATTAAGATTTTCGAAAGCTTAAATTTGGAAGTTGTACAGTTTTATATTCAAAGTCTCAAATTGAAATGTTCATTTTTCAGTAGTACTTCTCATGATTTCTCGTCTGGGAATTGGTACTTCATACTTTCCAAACTCGAAATGTCGCAAATCACTGCAAAAAATATTGTCCCTGGGCTGTTGCGATGGGGTTTTTCTACTCGTGTGGTTGGCCAGCCTTCGGCTACGGTGCGCATTTCAAAGTCACATGAGTAGAAATCCCTATCAAAACAATCAACAAAACAAGGCGGCAATAGTATATTTCGTAACAAGTAAAAAAAATGGTTTTTAGCAAGTGGGAGGTTTATATCACGAACCCAAGGCGAGTGATATAATCCCACGAGTCAAAAACCACTTTTTTCACGAGTTACGAACAATACTTTTCGACACATTGAGATGAAAAATTATGTTCGTAACTCGTGAAAAAGTGGTTTTTGACTCGTGGGATTATATCAAGTGCCGAAGGCGAGAAAACCTCCCACTCGCCAAAAACCATTTTTTTTCACTTGTTATGAAATATACTATTTAAGTAGTACTAATAAGTTTTAAGTTTTTTAGTTCTGCTAATTTTTATCGGAAATGTCTCTAAATATTTTGGATTTTACGGATGTTTCCCCGTCCCACAAATCAAATTAGCAGTATATTTTAGGATATTACTTATAAATTCTAATGTGAAAAACATTGAAACTGTCTACAGCTTGATAGATGTATACGTATTGGCCAGCCCGTTCCCTGCCAATGTATTTGTTAATCCTTAATTATCGCGCTCGTAGCGAGAACTTTCCTCAACTGTTCGCGTACATGATCATTATTCAACGGCCAGCCTTATCAACTTTATTACCCACAATCTCAACTAACAAAGGGAAACTACATCTTCATCCCTCCAGCTTATTCAACTAACTATTGGAACATGAATCTGACCTCAGCGCCATCAACACAACTCCGGATCTCCAGTCGACTGTCCCAGGAGTGCAGCACGATCTCGTGCCGTTGTCTCGATCGCCATAATTTCCTTCCATTTCTTCTCCTCCTCCCTCTTTTATTCATCAGCTATTTCAACGTCCTCTCTGTTCTTCGCTCTGAATTTTCATCCAACGATGACCTCTGCCACTATATTTCGAGTTATTATTTTAGCTGGTCCATCTTCTTCTCCCTCATCTTCCCCCATGTTTTTTTTCTTCCTCATCTTCTCTCTTCCCGTTGCTTCTTTTTTTTTTTACAATTTCGTTGATGATCCATCAGACTGATGAGCCCGGCTTCAAAACCTGTATAGTTGATGATTTTAATTCCTAGCTCCACTCTGAGTATTTCTTCAGACACACACCGTGTTATTAGATACGAAAAGTCTGTAATTGGATTAAATGACGGGTTAAATAATTCTTAATAATTTCCATGATTTTTCAGAATGATTTTTAATGTGTACTCAACATTTAATGATTTTGCGGTGGTCAGGTATTGTGAGAAGTTTTCAAGCGTGGATAAGTGAGAGATCATTATTTCAATAAGCCTTAGAGCATATGTTGTAAATTCTATCTGATATCGATCAACAGGTAAACACTGATTGTTTACTGATTGTTGATTCTAATTTTTCACATGATACTCATCTGAAAATTCCGGACGATTTTTAAACTGAATATTCCACGAAAATCGAAATTAAAAAATCAAGTCAACATTTAAGATTCTCTCGCGTACTGCTTTCGAGCCATGGCCATACTGGCTATTTAACAAAAAAATTATTCTTGTTAATAACTTATTACCTACGTCGTCATCATAGAGCTATGACAAATTTCTCCATTTAATTCAGTCCGTGTCTGATCATTTTTCCTCAATTTTTTACCGTTTGGTTGATTTAGCGTGGAATATTCGATACATGGATGATTAAACTTTCCATTGAATTATTCTTCTTTCAAAAGCGTTAAAATTATTATTGTGGCATAACCACCTCGTAGGTAATTGAAGCCCAATGAAATAGGTTATATTATGGCGCAAAAATGAATGATTTAACAGTATTTGTAGTTTAACAGATTTCAATATTGTGGACAAAATAATGATGTAATAGTCATTGTCGTTTTGTATGCTGATATCTTAAAAGTAAAAATGAATAAGAGAATCCCGAAAAAATGATCAACAGTGAACGGAAGACAGGTTGAATAATTCTTGAAAATCGTAGCCATCATTCAAAATCATCTTTAATGACAAAACAAATAGTCTCGTAGATTATTTCCCTTCGGAACATCTCTTGAGAAGTTTTAAACGTGGATAAGAAAGTGCGTCATTATCTTGACAAGTCGCTTCTAATCTCCGGGATCTATCTGCAGCGAGAGACGAAAAGAGCACCGCACCATTGCACAAGGACAATACGTCACCGAAAATACCGAGGATTCTGAAAATTCAGAGTCTAGAATTTCAATTCTGAGTGCTGAAATAAGCATTTTATCATTTTTGTCGCATCTGGGAGGGAAAAGAGGAGAACCTTTAATTCACAACTTCAAAATAATCTAAGTATTCGAGGGACAGATATCTATGATGGTGAGAATAATTCTTAAATAGCCAGGAAAATTTCCAGATCCAAACCTAATCGAAGACAGAATTTCGAAAGTTTCTAGTTTACTTATTTTATGTCATCGGAAATAACCGGGAACTTTAGTTTAGGAAAAACTAGAATTCCAATTCTGATTGTTAGAATGACTGAGTGAATTTATCGTTATTTGTTTATATGGTGCGAGTACTCTCTGAATAGTTAGAGAAATTTGTATATTCCAATTCAATCTGAAGGCGAACTGTTGGAAATTTCTTGTTTTTATTTTTACATCAGGTCAAGTGCGGTTGACAGTGAAAATTTATAATTTTCAGTGCTGCGATGAATAATTTGTCCTTTTTAATCATCTTCAAGCCTATTGCCTTGGAGCCTATTCTTCTTATTACCTAGCGCTGTCTGCGCTTTTTTAAATTTCACTATATATATTTTAACGGATTTTCCTACTGGTGTGTATTAGTACACTACTCACGATATTTCATGATTGGCTATTTTGTATGATTCACGGTGTTTTTGCCTATGTTATTCTGCCACTGTCTTTTGGTACAACATACTGCAAGGCAATAAATAAAAAAAATTATAAATCAAATTTAAATTTAAAATAAGTTGAATATTCTAGGGCGAGGCATCTCAAAATAGAACATTTCGAATCTTTTCTAATAGGAAATGTTTTTTTTCTCTATAAATGAGGATATTGTGATTTGGAAAAGATTAAAAATGTTTCCACATTACCCCGCCTTCCTCAAGGCAAATAACACGGTGAGAATAATTGTTGAATAGTCGGCAAATATTCAGAATCCAAGGCCTCTTAAAAACCGATATGTGAAAACGGTTTCAACTTTGTTACGAACTGGAAAACTCGAAAATGGAGATGAAAAATTATCTGAGATGGCCAATGGCGCAGGTTTCTCCAGACCTCCCCCCTCCTAAAAACCGAGTGCTCCACGTGTTCTCAACAATGTCCTTGAAAACGATAAGGCTGAACGTCCATCCCTTGCTCCATTTGGTCACCGATATTTATTTTGAAGATGAAGTCTTAACCGCTTCTAGAGGGTATGACATGATAAATTTATCCAAGATGGATCCAGATATTTTGCGGTGGATATTTCGAGGGTTCGCCCATGGGACCCCGTCAGTATCACTACTTCTCCCACTTCAGTTTTCGAGAGACCATTGTAAAAAATATAACAAAAGAAATTGAGACAAAATTCTAAGAGTGATTGGGGACGTTCTAATCCGATTCATTCAGGATAGTTATCACTTCCAGGCTTTGACTGCAAAATTACTGCAAACAAAAATTGTTAGACGTTCATGAAAATGTTGTTATTGCGAAGCTTGGAATATATTCGATTCCACAAACTGTAATAAAAACTATGTTGAGTTTAAAATGATGATGAATTACTATCTTAATTGCACACAATAGTCTCTAAAAATTTGATCACTCGTTTAATCCGCATTTGTTCTAGGATTTTGTTATTACGGAAAATATTTAGAAAATATTCCTACGTTGTGACAACCAACGTTTTTAACGTACATTATTTTATATTTGAAATAGCTTTCATAATTTCTAGAAAAGACGGGGATTAATCGAGTAATAAAGATTTTGATCAATTTAATATATTATTGCTTTTTCAGTACCGAAATTTTCGAAAGAACAGGAAACCATTGAAGAGTATTCCGTAAAAAACACTTTCTCTGGTTAATCCAAATCTTAATGATAATAAGAATGAATCTTTACTGGTTGTAGGATTTTTTTAAACATTTTATTTCTACACTAAATTTGATCTTGTATTGAATAATGCAACACTTCAACATGATTTTGCAATCAATTTGTTATCAGTTGAGAGTAGAATAAGTCCAGCACATTCATTCCTCGTTTGTTATTTTCTAACATTTTGTTTGCTATATTCCTTGTTTGTTGTTTGATGGTGTACTTGGGTAGGTCCACTTTACTCCACCTTTCCCAAGTTTTGAAAAAATCCGTGAACGTATATATCAGGAAATGATCACATAATCAATCTAACACGAAAATTACAATAATTTTGTAGTTCTAATTAGATTATTACAATTTTGGTCATATTATGATCAACTTTGTCTCCTTATTCAAAAAATACGATAATAATTTTTCAAAAACACTAAATACCGATAAAGAATTTAAGACTGAAAATTCCGTTTATCTTGCGTGTAATCCAAGATTACTTATTTTTTCACCAGCAAATTTTTCTCTCGTTCTTTTAAAAAAAATCTTAATTTACCAAATAGCGTCGCCAAATGTTCTTCCTCTGACACGTGCCCCAAAACTGGAGTACCCCACTTACATACCTAGACGAAGAGCCCGGCATAGTCACCGAGAAAATGAACGAGAGAAAAAAACCCTCCCCCATCCCCTAGAAATACCATCAGAACTATCTGTAACGTGTTCCTCATCTCGAAATGCAAGAAACAAGACACGCCCATAGGGACTGGAGGCCCCGCTCGGAAGGTGAAACTATTCTCCGAGTCTTTTGGACAAGCGCCGTCTCCTCTCTTCGGGGTAATTAAGTCTGGTGGACTGGTTCCACATGACTATTGTCGGAGTGCGGGTCCATCAGGTATTACAAAGTCTAGTTCAGTGGATAGATCAACATGGAGTAACGTCCTCCCGTTTTTCTCAACATTCGTGTTTACGTTGAACTCAAGAGAAAAGGAAAGGATATAAGGAACATTCGTCCAAGTTGACATTGATTGACATCCAAACGAACGTTTCCAATTATTACGAATATATACCGAGAAATTAGAGATTCCACTGGGACTTGACATTTTATCTTCGATAATCCCGCAATTAAAATTTCTAATATTTTTTTTGTAGAGGAACAAAATATGTTGGGAAAGAAATAAGTGTAGAGGAGTTGTTTCCTCGTGAATGATAAAATTATTGGGTGGAGTTATTCATGTGGATAATTACTTAATTTCATTCATATAGAATAAAAAATAGTTGATTTTCGAGGGACGAAGTGATTCCTAAAGTTTGAACTGCCAGGGAAACATCATTTAGACAGAAACACTTATTTGATACAAGAAAAACCATTTAAGTAGTGTCAAGACTAGAATTGATGGCCTTCCTATAAATTATGTTAAATTTACAAATAATTACATATCTTGCATACAAAATCCTTATGCAAATACATCTCATATTCTGTTGAAAGAATATGTTGTCTCACTATCAGTACAAAATTATTAATCGAGATTGTACAGCTACAAAAATTGCCAAGAGAATAAAATGAATAATAATATCTAATTATAAATGATGATTTTTGGATGGAGTAAAACTCTCCGTCAGAAGTATTCTTTTTTATCAGAATGAAGTTCCCTTTCTTTCTAAAAGAAAATATCCAAGAAAGATCACTTTACTGAATTACAATATTAATGTAAATTTTTAACAAAGAATAATTACACTAAAGAATTTAAGGGCGGCGGTAATTGCTCAGGCGTCTGTTTCTTCCGATTTTGCGTGCAGATAGAGAAGACGGAGGCGTCCCTACCACAAGCCAGAGCGTTAGTGAGAGAAGCGTTGGATCATTACGGGGTCCTTTAAAATATTCAAGAATAGCCATGGCCATGGCCACACGACGGATTCCCCGTGTTATTGAAAATAGATGGTCCCACCCTTTCACCCTACCCCATTCCACCGACACTTGGTAAGGTAGGAAGACTTGAATACTTCAGAGTCCATTAATATTCCAAGGGATCCGTCAGGTGCTATTTCTACGAAGTGGTCCGAAGTGGAAGTACATCCTCCAAAAGAGAGAGATTTTACAGTCTCTCTTCCTCTGCTCACTTTGTTACATCTTCATCTTTATTCGCTTCAACATGCTCTGTGGCACACTGACACAATGGTGCTTATATTATTAACGAGTCACTCAGGAGTTGTTGTAAAACTGCACGATAAAATGGGATTTTAAATCCAAACGAGAGACAGATGTAATCACTTTCCCATTCATCAATCAGTACTCGACTCAATGATAACGAATTACGTAAATTTTGAATCCACCCGATGCAATTCTAATTACACTGAAACAATCGGCATAATAATCGTCCTGACCCATTTACTTCACAAGATATAATTACACACATTTCTTCCGAACACTTGGTTCTTAAATAGTTCAGCGACGGCTGAATTGATAAAGATGAACAAGTGAATTGGAATCAATCAGTAGTACCGATTCAGTACTCAACTGAATGATCTTAATCTTGAACTCTGGATCGACTCTATTCTAAACTCCGCCTTTGAAAACTCGAACGAAAAAATGACAATATCAATAATTTTATTGATTTTGTTTCCTACAGATTATTGTCTATTTCACATTTTAAGAAAAACGGCAAAAAAGTTATAGATATCTTAGTATAAATCCAATAGTATTGTCTAGTGACTTCACTAGGATGTTTTAATAAATTTTTTCGTGACTGAAGTCAAAGCAGTTTCTACGAAAAAAATCATTAACAATCAATTGCAATCGCCCAATTACTCTCGAAGGTGTAATCAGAAACATTTTTTCGAAAACTTAGTGCCCTAGTGGCGCAGCAACTGCTGAATCGAAAAAGATGAACCATCAAGCGGAACCGGAAATTTTCTTGGCTTTCCAATGCCGGTGTTCATTTCCTCTTCAACCCTTTTTCACCCCATCTCTTCTCTTCTACCAACCTCAGAGTCCACCCAAGACAATCAAAGTCACACTAACGAACCTCCAGCTTGAGCTTCGGCTCACCCTGCCAACTTCATTTCTGTCTCGTACATCTATCTTCTTACTCATATAAATTCGTAGTTATATCTATGAGCCATTCCGTAGATGTCGTCGAACACTTCAGCGTTAAAATTTTCGACAATTTTTCGTCTCACTACTTATATGGAGGAAAGAAGATGTCTCGGTTGGCAGAGATTCAGCGACTGAAGTAGAGGCGTCTTACGTAGTTAAAAGTTTTAGGCTCTCAATTCTTTGGTTCAATTAAACATATTTAAAGACTCTTAATAAAAATTGCCTAACCGTCGGTATGACACCTTCTAATTTTTTTTTTGAAAACTGAAATGAAGTTGTTTTAGTGTTGCTTGTGTATTGTAGGAAGTGATATTTCTAGAGACGGAAATTGGTTGCGATTAATGATTTGGTTGCATCAAGACATGAAGATTTGGAATTCAGTATGCTTGAGTAGATGTAAGAAATTTTCCCCTTGCCTCTCCTACTGAAGGTATATAAATTATAAAATTTAAATACATTCGATTACATTCAAATCAACATACGGTAAGATATAAACAAACCTCACCATCTCTTAGCGTCGCCCAGGGTTCGCGACAGGGACGCGGCTGCTGTGAACCCCACAAGGTGCGGAAAGGTGTACAATGGTGTTCATTTCTCATCTACCAAGCTATCCACCTAATTGAGTCCGACCCAATTTTATTGTGGATTTTACTTAGTTTAGGTGCTAAGTGGTGAATTAATACAGTTTCACTGAAGAATTTCGAGGAGCAACGTCCTGAATCCCTAAAAATTTGTAACAAATTTTTTTTGATAAATAACCGATTTACTAAAATTTACTAGTCCCAATTGCGAATTTTTAAGTATCAAATCGGTAAAAAATATTTGGATATATTTTTTTTCTAAATTGGGAATTGTGGTCTGAATTCGATAAATTGTCTATCCCAACTTTTTCCATGAATGTGCCAGAAATTCCCCACATTCAATACACAACATTGACATCATATATACCTTCAGTCGCCCTACAAGATTTAGTTCTCTATTGACGTATTATGAATACGAGTTGAATAGTGGGTATGAGATAATGGAGTAAGTTGAATACTAAGAGAAGGATGGACATAATTCCACCCACCTCCCACGTCAGATTCCCCTTCTCTAAAGTACCAGTAAGAGGGTGAACGTCCACGTTACCCTCCAGCCACCCTCAAACCATCTCACCTCCACCAGTACTTATCTCCCTCAGTCCTCAAAACCCTCTGTCCTGTCCTCTACCTCCTCATCTTGACGCTAACCTGGATGCTCTCACCCCCTCAACATTCTCTCCCTCTCATTTCGCCACAGGGGCAGGGAGTTGGGGGGGAGGGGAATTTCCACCCCATTTTCCCTCACACAAACGCATCCTCTCTATATTTCCACTCCTCCCTGTACAGATATCTCCATACGCCACTTACCAAGGCTCGGATGTTCTCCGCTCGGTTGCCTCACGATTCAACCAACCAGCTCGTAGAAATTCACCCAACCCCTGGATATATCGTGGTACTCCTCCTGGTCGATCATCTCTCTCTCTGTCGTCATCTGGGGGAGAGAATGAAGCGAGTCCTTTCAGGGAATTACGTTCGATCGAGGTGACTCCCTCCATCGTTTCACGTACGGTGGACATCCTGATGGGTTGCGTTGCGTTTCAATCGTCAATGTTGGTCATAGTGGAGGAGGATGATTATCGATATGGGCAGGCTGCGGAGATTATCGAGCCCTTCGTCAGGTTTTATTTTTATTTTATTGTTATTTTTATAGGGGATAGGCGCCGGGAGTGAGGCATTGGGGTGATTATGTTTTTTGAATTTTTTATGGAGCTTTTTTTAGGAGCTGGGAGTGGTATCACGTCGATACAAACTTTGAAATGTATTGATTGGAAGGATAAGAGGGACGACTCCAAATATTCCTCTGATAGAAATGATAGGAGGAGCTGGTTGCTATGGACTTTCGTGTTCTTTTCAAATAAAATAAAAGCATTTTTCTACTTTTTCTGCACACCAATACAACAATAAAATTAAACAACAAAATATGATTCGAAGCCAGATGGAGTTTTTTTGATAATTTCTTCACAGTTTAGAATTATCCTTTAAATTTCTTCTAATTAAATGTCATTTTGCAGATGTAAATTTCGAAGCCAAAAAATATTGATCAATAAATCATTTTTGAGTAGCCAAGGAATACCACTTTTCGGTTAGCAATTTTCTTCCTCTGGAGGGTGTCAGATTTTTAAATTGCTTTTCCTTGTTGGCCAACGTTTGTAGTATAAGACGAGGGGCTGAGGGTTAGGAGGGTTAAAGAGGCCGAGAGGGGGGGGGGGGGCGGTTGGTCACCCTCTCATCGTTGGACTACAGAATGTTGTCGCTGAAGGCGATGGCCAGAGATGGGGTGTACGTCGGGGGTGGAGTTCCGTTGGGTGGACAGGGAGAAGTTGTTAGAGGGGTTGGATTCTAAAGTCCAATCCGTGGGGGAAGATATGTGGATATGTATATGTGCAGGCTGAAGGTGACTGGGAGAATTTACGCTTAATGCTGGAATTTCCAGAATCTCATATCCAACGACATAGAAATGAACGGTATAGTTCAGGAAATTCCCAGTCAGTCGATATAGCATAATTAAGCAGGGCAGAATAAACACGGGAATAATGGGAAAATGTGAAAACTGGTGGTGTGTGCATCGGGCATGGATTGTACTGAGTTGGATTGTGAAATTTCATTTCAATGGCAAATTGAATATTTACGTCATTTCAATTATGCAAACAGTCGATATTGATTAGATCATTTATGGGTGATTATGCAAGCGGACAAATGGAAAAATTTTAATCTTATTTTTGTCCAATCATCTCATATTGAGAGGTAAGTTGCCGTAAAACTTGAAATCAAGAGTTGAGTTGAGACTTGAATTGTAGCTTGAATTAATATTCATTGAGCCAAGTTAAAATTCAACAAACGTGAGGAAATATTGCGTGTCCCGAATACAATTTGTAGTGAAAATTCTATGAAAAGTCAAATTGACTTTTTAAATCGTTTAATTCGAATTCAATTATTCGAATTTATTCAATAGACATATATCACTTTTTATACGGGATGCTGGCACTTAATTATGTCTTGAATTGCGAAAAATATTTAATTCGTCAACTTCGGAAATTCACTTTCATTTATTGCAAACTCCTTTACTTCATAAGGAAAAAAATTCTAATCTTTTGTGGAAATACTTAAATTTGTACACAGCAAAAATTTCATGAGATTTGATCGTCTTTTTTAATGGAAATGTTAGAAAAACGTGTAGAATGCTTGTCTCATTCTCCTTCCGAGAGTTGAATACCATTTTTCAGCCAAAATGGACAAAAGTGAGCGTTTCTAATCGAGCGAAGGATTAGAGTGCTCACTTTCGATCCACGGAGGCAAAAAAATCCTTTTTTTTTTTCAATTTTCATCAATAGTTGGAAAGGGAATTAATGACAAATGCACGAGAGTCAAGAAGTAAGCGGCATAAAAATTTACCTGACTGTACAATAGAATAGACTGTATATCTTATTTTTTCACAGAATTTTCATCGAGCTCCTTGAATCGTGATTCGCTTCCTCGGCCAACACTGTCAACGTTGAAACATCCATAGTTGGCAGTTTGAAGGCGCCAATCACGCGCAAAGATAAACAGCCACTGTGGACCACCGCTGATTGCCGAAGGAGTCCTAGCCAGTACCTCATGGTTATACTTGGACTCCATCGTGTGCACAACTCATCGACGTTGCCTGAATACGAAATCAAAGTAGACAGAGCCAGGGCGAAACCTACTGTACTTGGTTTCCCACCTCACACCCAGTGGCTTTCTAAACGTGTGCTGTTACAGTTTGGCGTAGTGAATCCTTAGGAGAGGTATAGTCTCTACTCAGATGGAAACAAAGGGAGACAGTTTGAGATATCGCAAAAGACAAAGTCCAGGTTTGATTCAAATGTATTTTCCTACAGACTGAAATATCCAAATTGAACAATTCAATACCCCCTTTCGAACATTATCCAAATTGCTTTTCATTTTATATTTTCTATTTTTTTATCTACAAAGTCGTGTATTTTTAAAGAAATTATTTGTAATAACTAGATCTTCGACAATGATAAATATATATATATATAGCACCCGATGCATAATCGGAAGGTCCCGGGTTCAAATCCCGGTCTGGACTATCCATTTTTTTCAGTAAAAATGATCCTATCCTACCTATTCCAAATCCCATCCAACAATATCCTCTGACGTCACAAGAATGTGGAACGCTATATAAATTTCCCGTCTTTGATGTATATATATATATATATATAGATGGAATAACTAAAAATAATTGAGAAAATTTTCAAAGAAATTTTTTGATATAAATTGAGAGATAAGTGAATGTAGATATAAAATAAACTAAACTCGATAAAAAAAACTCAATTGATAATTTAGATTTCAAAGAATTTAATACTGGTGACTGGACAATTCTGCCAAATTCATAAAAGAAATAAAAACAAGGGAATTCTCTGAACTGTCAAAAAGAAAGAATAATAATAATAATGGTTATCGGAGCCGCAACTACAGACGTCCGTAAAAAGTCTGTCAGAAATTATTTAAGAAATCCAAATTTAAATTTTATAAAATATAATCATCATTATTAATAAGAATAATAATTCATCAAAGATAATATCAATTTTTATATTAAATATCTATCCCGCTAATCTTGTCGTGCTTTTTTTTCCACTTCACCAACTGTATTTTTTTTAAGCACTGGGAACATATAAATATTACGTATATAAAAACGCTCAATCTCACTGAAAGCCGACTGTACTACTGGGGTTTTACTTACATGGTTCTTCATGCAGTTCAAGTTCAAATGGGGTCTAGTCAAAAGTAAGACGGTCATGACACCGAGGGAAATAATACAAGAGAAAAAAGTAGAAAAAAGTAGAAAGTAGGCACACTGAGAGAAATCCCGTGAGTGTAGGTAACTATTCCCATAGTGTTAAGGTCTCCTTGTATTATGCACGATTCCATTTATTGCGTTAACAACGTTCTGT
>JAPYZN010001363.1:0-61305 GCA_030522865.1 Psyttalia lounsburyi | reverse complement strand
GATTGAAACAATTATTTGATTATTAAATGAAATTAAGTAACTAAAAGATTAAGATAGTCAAAATAAAAATAAGCCAAACATTTTTGTTTATATTATGGCTGAAATTATATGTTGTATGTGAATAAGCTTTCCTTTTGATAACCATGAAACTAATCTTAATTCAAATTGTGTGCGGACTTATTCAATGTCTAATCTTTATAAATATTTTGAAAAATATTCAGTTCTCAGTCAATGTAATATTTAAAATATATGTGTGAATTTTAACTAAAAAACAAAAAAAAAATCATTACAACCGAGACAATTCCCAAGCCCTCCGACTAAATTTTCATCCAGGTGAATGGTACTCCTCAGACATGCTCTAGACGGTAGGAAAGACCAATTTCCCAATTAAACTGCCGACGATGGGAGAAGCCCCAAACTAACTGGACACCCCCCCAACAAACTGTTATCCCGCAGTATGTCTGCCAGCCCTGAAAACCCAGAGTTCCGCGTGGCTGGCGTGCGCGGGAGGCGAGAGGGATGGCGGGGGGGGGGGGGGGGGGGACGAATCGGGAAGAAAGTTACATTACAGTGGTAGCGTGGGTGTGGTAGCTTCACGGACCATAGAGTACACGTTTTCGTCGGGCAGTAACTTAAATTCAGGTAGTAGTAAACGACTGTAGCATCTAAGGAATTGAACAGGAGCACTGAGCAATATAACAATTCTTGGGATGTAGTGAAACTCCTTGTGCTGTACGCTAACTTCATCTCCTTGAAGTTATATTGCCCTTATGTTATCCGGCTGGAGTTATCATTTGTCTATCGCTCAGGGGTGTTCGAAAAGTCGATTTGTCGAGTACGACAGCTGTTGGTTGAACTGTAAAAAGGATGGCAGTGGGTGGTGGATGAGGATCTGAGCGATTCTCAAGTGTGACAAATGCAGCGGGTTAACTGAAGGCGAGTACTCGCTACGAGGTCTGTCTATTAATTGGGAGTTCATTCAGAATTTTGCTTCATTAATTTTTTTATTTCAATAGCTAAATTAATAATAACTAAACATGAAACTCATTGAAATTATTCTCCAATGTTCTAAGACTTTTGATTGACGTTTATTATTTTTTTATTGGAATAAATAAAATTTAATGATGGCTTACTGAGCACACTGAGACTGTCGATGGCCCCGGTATCCAAAAGGAAAATCTGGCAACGGTCCAACCCCTCTCTAATACCGGTCAACAAGTAAATTTTTAGTCAACTGTGACCTAGTCTATAATGTATTCCAGGGATCAACTGCCGTGCATGGGTACTAGAGTGACTCTTGTGTTTCCCACAATTGAGTTAGCCGGGGATAATAAGCACTCGGATGCAATGTTGTAATGAGACTGCACACGAGCCGTTCTGAAAATATGGATTGTAATCCGTGCAATGACCCAATTTCACGGCGGGTTTACTCGATTATCAGTAATTCTTTACTGGAATATTTTGTTGCTATAATGAACGTCATTGTACAGCGTCACCGATTGTCCGGTATTAATTGAATGACCCCGATACATATAAATAAAGTATTATGGAGGAAGGAAAATATTGCGGGGATAATGGCTAAAAAAATCAAGTAATCGTGAGGTGAAATTAAGTTCTGCGATCTTTGGCCATCGCGCTATTCGAAAATTATTCATGAAATGATGGAAAAAATTTTTTTTTAACGATCACTCACGCTCATAAAATTTCTGATCTTTTCCAGCAATTTTTTGTAATTTTTTTTAAAAGTTCAATTCGCAGGCAAGATTAAGGAATTTTATCAAGCAGATTTTAGTAAATAAAAAGCTTAATAATAAAATAATCGAAAAATATTCTCAATTAAAAGACGAGATTTGGAATGATCGTATTTAACGTCGTGTCTCACGAGAATATTTTTCTGTGCGAATAATTCGATAAACTAAATAATCGCCGACTTCTGTTCTCATTTAAATAATATCCCCTAGTGCACGGATGATCATTTAGTTGAGATAAGAAAAGCCAAAGGGATAGAAAATCCGGTATAGTCCCCCCAACTGTTATCGAGGCTTCTCTCTCTCTCTCTCTCCTTCAGTTGTAGATATAGTGACACTCGCAGTTACTCGCACTCAGCCCGATGCATGCCAGTAAACTCTTATCGGCTCAACAAATTTAACTTGATTTCCTATACGGACTTTGCCTCGGTGCTCCGGGGAAATACAGAGCCGCCTGGGTTACATGTGGGGAGCCTCTCTCCCGTCTCGTCTAAATTCGCTTTACGATAAAGGATAAACCACGACGGCACATCGTCCCTACGGGCTACAACGCAGCGATTCGATAGCCTACATACAGCCTGCCGTATCCTTGTGACCTAGCACTTTGAAGTGAACGGAATTTAGAGACAAGGAGTGAAAACATCGGCGAGAAAATTTTTATGGACCGTCGGCTCCCCGTAAGAAAAAAAAAAACGAAATTTCATTACACGTTCGACTGCTAATTATCAGAAAAGAAAAGAGTTGACGTAAAATGAGGGAGTAAAACTTCGGAAATGTCTCAGTGAATTTTCGGGTAGAAAATTCCCGGGAATTCTCCAAAGTCTCATGATTAAAAATTCATAAGTTATTTGAAAATCCAATGAAATTCACAAAATCACTATTACCATTATCACAGAGATTACAACGCTCGTAAAATTAACTCACAAATTTATTTATTAACTCCACATGAATTTAAATATTCTAGCCACCTAATATTACTGTAAAACCAAAACAATCGAAGTGGAAAAATTTGGAAACTCAAGTACCCCCTCAAATACCGGCCCAATGTTAGTAAACAAAGACTCAACGTCTGTCTCCGGTAACGACAAGCTCAACAATAGTATCAACAATGAATAGTGACAAACAACAGGCATTTACCGTCTCCTAAAATATCACCGAGCCCCGATTGTTGAGTCTTCAAGTGGCCCCTGAATGTGTATCGTAAATCCACCGAGTGCTTTTCGTGCTAGCGGCAAATGAGTTTAATTTTAGTTTTATTTCAATGAAAAGGGCAATTCTCCGGTGGCGGTACATCCATCATGGAGAATAACGCCCGGCCGGTGGGATTAGCATGGATATGACTGAATTATACAGACTATGCGCCAGACTGCGTGTACCATACGCCACTCTAGTCAGCCTCCCGAGGGACATCATTGCGCTTGGCCCACACGCGTAATACCTATCGTCCCGTTTCTCCTATTTTTCATTCCTCCCCTCACCTCTTGCCCCTCGCCGTTATCCAGTAATATTCGCTCATTACTACACTACTTATTGCAAATCTCGGTATTACTCCAATCCTAATCCTTTTCAATACTTCATCCCTTCTTACTGTGTTATTTTCATCTGCGAGGTATTACGAGAGCTGGCGGGGGGAAAAAAAAGCGTTGAAAAATAATGGAAAATGAGATTTCGTGTCGGGGAATTAAAAATAAAGCCCGCCCCCTACCTGGCAGGCGATAGCGTCGGTTGAACAGGGTAAAAGTACGAAATATAACTGCTCGGTACACAAAATTCTCATAACCGTTAGCCCATACAGAACCAACAATTAAATGTGAAAGGGGGAATACCGGGGGATACAAAAATTTCTATGCATCTAGAAGCAAGTGTCAGAGTGCGTAAACATTACATATTTCACTTTTATTTTCAAACAAATTTTTTTTAGGGGCGGTTTTATATAAAGTAGGGAGAGAATTATGCACTGCAAGGGGTAGAATGTAACCGCGACCTCGTTGTTTTTACAATGAGTGATAATGCATGGGTAATTGAAATTGTTCTACTTTTCTGAATTTTTGAGGGAGATAAATTGAGGGCTTAGTTCGACTAATGAGAATCGAATGATTTTTTTTAATTTATTACTTACTAAAAAATAATCGGAGTTTTTATAAAATCGAGGGCTCGTTGAAAATGAAAATATATTTTTTGGCAAATTTCGGAGGGACATTTTTTCAATAATAAATTTAATAATCAGAGAGTGAATTCTTTATTTGGAACTAATGAATATTTTTTGCTTTTATTTATTTTATTCCAATCGGCTGCACGCCCGAATTAATCAATCGATTTCACGAGCCAAAACCCTAAAAAAAAAAGGGGGGAAAAAAGAGATTTATCCAGAAACTTCACCAGAATCCGTATACAATGCAGAGTGATATTTGCTGTGTCCTAGGGGATGAGAGAAAACTAGTTACCACGGGATGCTCACTACGAGGCCATCCTCGTGGGAACTGCGGCTGAATATCCGCATGTGTGACGACGCTTGATTTATTTGCCGTTGCCAACCATCCTCGAGGAAGCTCGTGCTTAATCTTATCAGCGGACGGATCTCTGGACACTCTAATAACAGAGAATAACAAATATAATGAAAAAAAATTTTAAGGTCCAGCCTCCCAGATTAAAAAAAAAATTCTCCCTAGATTTCGCAGAATTTCCTAACGTCATAATTTTTCATGCCCAATTTTCTTTTATTTTTATTTTTTTATTGCCCAAATTTTTTTTAAAATCGGGCCTTACACTGTTCGGAATTATTTTAAACAGCCAATTAAATATTTCTATCACGAGAAATTAATAATTGTGGAAGAAAAGACAATTTTCCAATTTTCTGTAGACACTCGGGGAGTAGTTTCTCCTTAAATAACTGTTCGCGGCTGAAGTGGGCATCGTAAAAGATCAAATGATGGTCACTTTAGCCGGAGATCAAGAGGAGAATGGCACGGGAGAGAGTAAAAAAAAAATGTCAGAGGGGTTGCAGAATAGATATCCACCCGGACGATTTGCTTCTCCCAACTTCTGCTGTGTAGCCAGTAAAACCCTTGAAAGGAACTCCACGAGGGGGAGGGGGGACGAAATAACCTCTACGACGACCGCAGATGCCGACATACCAGTCACCTATGGACATTTGATGTTCATTTAGTTGTGGAGGTAGGCCAGAATGTCCTGCAGTGGTTTCCTCCCTCAGCGGATGGTAATAATACCAAGACCCTGAAATGTAAATTGAGTCATTTCTTATTCCCTCGGTAACAGATAAACGCTTTTTCACGTCTGATTAGTATCAGCCCTCGAGTGACCAATCAGTGGGGGAAATGGCGATTGGGGGGGAGATCAACCTGTGGAGTACGGAGAATAACTTCATGAATTCTATGTCTCTCTCAGGTTGTGCCCAACTGAATGTCTTATTTCGAAATGTCAACCGTTTTATCGGGAGATTTTTAATTGTCTTCGGTTGATGCTCAAGTTGTTAATTTTTTAATTGACTTTTTAGTCTTAATTTGAGACTCACCAAAAATATCCGGCTTTTCAGACCTCTCGGATTTGTCATTTTAATTTCTGATCTTATTGATTTTTCAATAAAAAATTTCTTCTATAACTTTTTCGCGACTGTAGTAAGGAAATTGTTAAAATTTCCTGTACGCGTTTGGGAAAAATTTCCCTCAATGTTTCTTCAATTCATAAAAGTACGAGCGTATCTCTCAAAAAATTCTCTTTCTAGCGTAATTCTGTAAAAAAAATATAACAACCGATTCGGATGGGTTAGTTCGCCTGTTCCAGCGCGTAGCAGTAATTTTCGTTATAAAGCGAGGTAATGGTTGATCGTACCGGAGCGAATATCTTCCTACTGCGAAAGTATTAAAAATTACATTGAGCATAATAATTTTTGTTTATGACGGAGAGTAAAAAATATGATATTCAAAGTAAAGAGCCCAGTTTCAGGAGCAGTAGGTCCGCAGCTGGGACGCAATGGCATAAAACGTTTCATTGGAATGCGTTCCTCCGTCTACAGTTTCGATAAAAAAAATTAATGCTGGCATGCAATAACTAATTATCTGCATGCATGCTTGTATCCATGCAGCGATAAAAAATTATTACATCCGAAATAAATTGAAGCTAAAATTCCCGTTATTCATCGGGTGCTGTCTATTCTCGTTATCGATATTTTTCTCGCGTCAACGTTAGAACGTTTGAATTAAATGCAAAAATTATAATTACTAAAATTATTAGAACTCTAATAGGGTTGTCTAGCCCAGCTTTTCAACGCAACATTTCATGAAAAATTATCCTGAAAAACCTGATAACTTTGAGACCGCAATTTAAATTGTAATTGCGATTCCCTAGAATTCTCCAAGAAACATCCGCCAAAAAATGTCTACCAAATACTATAACAAGCCAGATTCATGAATTTTTTGTCTAGTGCATATCATGCATTTCACTTGTTCCAGGAAGAAAGAAGAAATAAGTTATCGCCAGAGCATGTTATTTCACCCCGAAACAATGGTACAATTTTTCATGCGATGGAAACAGTGAGGGAGAAAAAAAAAAGAAGTCCACTTTGCAAGTGAAATTTCATTGCGATTAGTATAAGCAGCACAAAACGCTGACAACAATTCGCCCCCACCTCTCCTGATATCGGTGGGATAGGGTTATAATTGGTTTTATCTGGTACTCCCTGTGGAAGAAATGAATGAGAGGAAAAAAAAAATAATACCCAGTAAGGGTTGGAATGGAGAAAAACTGGAGAGGAGGAGGTAATGCAAACGATTGTTTGGCACGCGAACGACTTGCCCAGCAGCCAGTCAGTCTGCACGATATTACTATTTGCACAAAATTACCCCCGCAAGATTGCCGCATTTATGAACACTTGAGCCTCCGATCAAGCAGCCTTACTTGGGACTCGGTGAGGTGAGCTGACGCGTTTTTAAATATTCGCGTGTTACTCGTATTCATTCGTCTTTTCATGTCGTGGTACGCGGCTACATGAGCCACTCGTTGATTTGTGAGGATTTTTTTTGCACTAGAGACGCTTACAAGAATTGAAAATTAATCATTTTGAGGTGGCCCGAGGGAGGAGCGCCCCAATTTTTCATTACATCTGTTATTTTTGAGGGGAGATCGACTGAATGAAATCAAATGAATTCTTTATTATCCGTCACTTATCGTTACCACCTCCATTTCTCATAATTTTAAACGACCCGTTGTGCCCCACCTCTGGTGTTTATCATGCCTTCATTTTTTCCGAAATCATTAATTTCGGATTGACGAAATCATCCGAAATCGTTTTCATTTCGAAATTATCGTGTCACTCAATTATGGGGTGGCCTGTCGGTTATTTTATTTAATTGACATTTTTCATTCCGCTCTCCGCCAGACCATCAATTAATTTAATGAATTATATTAATAACCTAATAGAATAAATTATCAATTGTTCAGTGAACAATAAATTTCTCAATACTCCAAAATTTGCAAAAAAAAATTGATTGTATTTCAAACGACCGAAATTTGCAGTTCCAACATCTAAAAAAATACAAACTACCAAATGCTTGAAACTTCCACTCATCGCCCAAAGCCCTTTTCAATTTTTTTTTCATGTTCACCTATTACACAACGGAAAAAAAAAACATGAAAGCGCGATGGTACGTGAATCGATTAATAATTGTGAGTGTGTGCCCCTCCACCCCCTCTTTCTATCAGTCTCCCGAAGTGTGGAAGATCTAATTGCTCGGTTCGTCGAGCGAGGGTTTTCACAAACGCCGGAAAAATGAAAAACAAGCAGAAGTGGAGGAGAATGAAAAATAAAAAGTGCAATCAATGGTACATTTTTTCATTACGTTAATTGTGAACGTCCATATTCATTCAGCATCATTTTTCCTCCTATTTCCACCAATTCTCCCTTTATTCAATGATTGGAGGGGGTGGAGCGACAAATCTTTTTGCGCTTCTGGGGGAGGGGGTGGCTAGAAAAAAATGAAGAATGGATGAGTTTTTGCAACTTTTTTTTTACAATTCCCCCCTCATAGAGCGACAATGAGGAACGCGATTACCAATGCTTTTCACATAATTCCATCGCGTCCCCCTCTAGTCGTCGCGACGCAATATAATATCCGCACTAAAAATGCCTGCTCTTAGGCGAACTCACCCTCTTCTTATGTGACTCATAAATGTCACAAGAAAATTGTTCACAATGAGAGGGAAAAAGGCTTTCTCGAGGCGAAAGTGTAAAGCCAGAATGGGACACGGAAATGCAATGACCATTACAACTGGGGGGCTACTGACCAAAAATACGGCGTGCGGACAATGGCTCGTTGAAGATGGATTTTTCTTCAGTTTGAGGAGTGAATTGTGAGAGTGGGAAATATACAAAAGTGGGGGTACAAATGAAATAAAAAGGGGGGTGGGATTTTTCGCATTTGGTTTATTGAGTGGAACTGCAATTAGGGGGAGGTAGGAGTGAACTTTGAGGGATTAAATAATGTCCTCAAGTGTCTCATGTTTTGGTACGTTTGGTAAGTCTTAAAACAATTCATTGATTTCGTTTTTCCGAACCTTAAGATTAAATAAATTCCATTAAATTGAATTAACATCTGATTCAAAGGCAATGAATTAATTAAGAATTTTTATCATCCCGGGATGGAGGGCATTGAAGTTGAAATAAAATGAAATGACATATTTCCAATAAATTCCAACGTTCCGGTCTCTCGCAATCTCAACCCAAATTTTTATATCTTCAAATAGACTCGACAATATTTCGTCCATTTATAACCTAGATACAATTCCAGTGTGAAAAAAAAAAATCCTCTGGAACTGATGGCTTATAGATTCGATATTCCGTGCTCGTTTAATAACCATTCGACTTTTTTTCAACTCGCTTTTTGCCTACAATTTTCTACCATTTCGGAATCGTTTAATATTCGATGGATTTTTGGGAAGCCTCGTAGAATATTCGATACATTACTGCCAGCCGGTGTGGCTTCCTGTATGTCTGGCTGTCTCAATGTTTTATTGAAATCCATCGACCAATATCAGTTTCAGTCGCGCTCACGCGCATACATACACTCGAAATGCGTCGAGTACATAGAGCTCCCGGGGAATGATAAAACCGCTGACTTGGACACGAAACTCTTTGGCTATTATTTTTGTCTTTTCCCCGAGTTCTTTCCATGTCTCGTGATCGCGGGAATGCTGATACATGCTACGGAGATGAATGCCCCTCCACTTCTGTTGAATGCAGACGGAAAAATGAACTCAATGTATGGACCTGGGAGTAAATGCGACGGGGGGAATATCCCAAATTTATAACCCGAAAGAAAAAAAATAAGATTTCATTCGCATCATATGCTACCATTTGTCCCCCCGTAAATTCCATTTGAACCGTCGAAATTATAAAAATTTACAGGCCAAACTTTTTCACCCCATCTTCCACTATCTTCAGCATAGGAATGCACCCCAAGTCGCGTGTAAAACACAAATTTGCTATCCAATGTCGGCTTAAACTTGTGCAGCAAAGTGCATTATAAAAGGCAATAAAAGTGTACACTGGCTCTTGCACGCCCTGGAATTGTATGAGTTCCGAAATATGTATCTCACTTTATTTTTGTGCTACCACTAACCCTCCACTGGATTCGTATAGGTTTGCCACCGCTGCACATTTTAAATCGAGGGATATACTCTCCGGAAAAGTGCAATTCCGTGGTCTTGAGGACTTTTTTTTTTTATTGTTGTTTTTATTTGGATTGTTCCCTTCGGCAGATAAAAAAAAAATTCAATGCTGAAGCTGAACTTTTGGAGTCAGCTTATGGCTCCTGTCTATAGTAAAAATGAATAAAGAAATTAAAGAACAATAATAATTAAAGTTATTTCGCCAATGGAAGAAAAGTGGTCCGAGGAAGTTCCATTAAAATTCCACTCAAAATTGAGAAAAAAATTTAAAATCAAGTAAATTCCATTCAACTTTATTAAATTCCAGTGTTTTTTGTTGATTTAAAAAAAAACACAAGCCATACACTGTCCAGAGGATCGATCGCCTGCCATCTGATTCTTTTTTCAAAGGCTGACAAAATTTTTTCAGTTCTGCATTCACAATTTTAGAAACAACTCTTCCTAGTGTAATCCACGCTTCTCTGTCAATCTGTCTCCCATTTCCAAAGCTACACCATTCGCTCACTAAAAAATCGACCGAGCATAAAAGTAGACATGCAAACAAATAAATAAATAAAAAATATATAATACAGGGATGAGAAACATAGCCTGGCAGATACCATAAAAATCTCGCGTAAAGAATTTAACGACCGCATCCATTTCTCCGTTACGTCGGTGGGTGGGAGGGGGGAGGGCGCGGGGGTGTTACCCGTATCATTTCAGTCACGATTTATATGACACAGCGGTCAGAGTTAGTGCGCAGTCATGCGCTAGAATATAAGTCTGCACTTGTTGCGATGGCATGTAGGAATAAGCAATATTTTCGTTATGAGGGGGGAAAAAAAAATCACGTTGGTGTCGTTAAAGTGGTAATTGTGGAGCAGAATGTTGCTGATTGATGAGTGGAATACGTTGCAATGAGCATTACGACCGCGAAGAGGGCATTTCAACAGAGCTCCCTCATGAGATACTTCAATTACGATATTTTAGCGTGAAACACTGTCATTCCCTCAATAATATTTTTTTTCTAAATATCGTGATTATTTATAAAATGCCGCGACCACGGAAAACTACACGGCGAGAAATATTCCGTTAAAATGACGTATATAGAGACTTATTAAATAAATATTTTCCTTGAGATTAGTCACGAGGATTTTCATCCATCGGGCCCTTAAAATCGTCGGTTGTTTTCCAATACAAGACTTCAATTAATTCAATTGCTATTGTCGAGCACACACTCGATCCTACGGAGTTTTCAATTATCCCAGCATGTGCTACGAGCCGGTGCGATGCTACAACAAAATATAAATTCGGTTTGCATTCCCATTTTTTTTTTAATTATTCAACACCGGCGCTGTAATTTTTTTTTCTCAATTGCTGCTGCCAATGAGTACAATAAGGCAGCGGCAGTTTGCTCATTTGCTCCATCCATAATGTCAATATTACTGTGTTTTTTTTTTCATGAGGAGCAGCGGGTGAGTTTCCCATTGTTAGCTCTTTCATCGATGAGTAATAATTGGTGTTTTATCACACTGTGGAAACAACGGCCGCCCGCACGGTACTCCCAATACTGGGCTTGCATATTTTTTCGCGAATGTCAGCATTTCATAATTAAAGTTGGAGCAAAAAAAAGTGCAATTCTATTTACGGTAATAAACTGGAGAATATCATTTTGATATATATAGGCTTATAAAAATTACTTGAAAATTGAACAAGGGCTGGATAATCCGACCTTGAATCAGACTTGATTCATTGGACGAGATGAAAAAGATGCCAATTAATTTTTTGCCAAAATTTCTCATAAACGTTAACATTAAAAAAAATCCCACAAGTGCCTCAATTATTGATGTACTTTTATGTTCGTAAATTGTTTAACAAACTGCACTTTACGTTGGGATGTTTCTCTGCACCGAAACCAAAGGCCAATTGATAGCCGTACAGATGCAAACCACTGACAATTGAATATATCCCCGAGGGAAACTAGATTCTAATCACACAACGCTCCACCTGTTTGTTCATGCATCCGTTAAAAATACGTCAGCCAATGAAAACCGCAATTCATTGTGTTCACGGTAATCAAAATTCTAATTCGCGTGGGCCTCGGCTGAATTTTAGCGATGAAAAATCGGGGTAAAACCTATCGGAAATCATTGGATCACTCGAGGCGTCTAGCCGGGAGCTCATTCCTGCATACCTCCCACTTTTATAGAATAGCTACTCGAGTTATTCACAATCGATGGTCGATACATGCACATGCAGACTGAAGGGGCACTTGACGCGAGCTTAATCCACACGGGGAATGCGCGCCACGCATTCTACTCTGCGATTATCGCTTATTTCAATATCATTGTTGAAGAGAGGATATTTGGGGATCGGAGGGGGTTGATTATTGGAATGCTCGGGGTTTTAGTTCATGTGAACAACTGCCATCAGGACAATTTTTCCATCATATGAAGCCTTTTTAATTGAACTCAGTGAACAATTACTATTCAGCAAAAGATTAATTGCAAATTAGCCGAATAAACAGCAATTCAGTTCAAACAGAATTTATTCAAATCAAATAATTCATTTCTCTGAAGGTACACACTCACGGAGGGATTGAGGATTAATTTGTTTTTAATATTCATAAATTAAAAATTGAAAAATCTGAACTTCAACATATTTTCGATCCCGAAGATTTTTCTTCCCAGAATGAGTATACAATTTCTCATTTTCTCATTTTAAATCTCTCTCATTTTATTTTTATAGATGTAATGTGAATTACTCACAATTAATTTCATAAAAATCGTGTCTCGATGTTGATTGCCCAAATAAATTCCCAAAGCTGTGGGGGGAAAAAAATTTTGAAATAACGATGACAGAAGAATTTGTAATGTGTTATATCTCAGGAAATTCTCGACTGGGTACGTGTCAAGAGCCAGATGGCGTTGCCAGCCCCCTCTTTCAACCTCCCGCCCGTCAAACGGCGTCTCTGGATCTATGGATTCTTCCATCCCGCTCTCACTTTCATTCCTCCCTCCATCCCCGAAACAACACGCAATATCGGCGCGACAATATCTCGCACACGTTTGCAAATTTCCAGCAAAATGCTTTATCCGTTTCATATTTCGCCCGTCGTGAAAAACAACCAAAAAACGAACAGCTGAAAAAGAGAGAAAACAAATAAATTCAGCAGAGCAATGGGTAATTAATTTTCCATTTCGACTTCCAGTAAATTAATTTTTACTAAGAAGCACAACGGCTGTAAAAAAATCCACAAATTGATGAAAAAAATCATGTAATTGATTTTCTCTCCAGAACTATCAATTCGTAGCCTTGATGGGAGGGACGAATTAAATTTTTTTAACGTCGAAAGTAGAATAAAAGTTGTAAAAGCCCGCGGCCGTAATTTACACCAACGCATGGAGGAACCCTTTTATGGGTCGCTCGTTAAATGCAAATGAGACGAATCGGAAAATCTGTCTCGGCCCATTACCAGTACAGTGCGTACGCGGTAACCCCCTGTAGAAAACGTGTGTAATACTTGTTCGTTTATTGCTCCACCGACTTCTGAATAATTCCTCATCATTCCTTCCATTGGATTCACACGAGTCGCTGTAATTGACGATTATTTCGATGACTTTGCCTCGCCTGAGGGTAGAGGACGACGTAATCGATATCAAGGCAGATTTTGCAACCAAGAAATAATTTTTCGATGAGCTATTCACGTCTGGAGTTGCGAGATTCCCTTTCTCCAGAAAATTCCAAGTTTCTTTTTTTTCAAACAGCCATCGACGAATTTTCATGTGAAAAAACGTCCATAAAAAATCAGCCAAATTTTAATTCAATTGACTACAATTGAGTGACATTGACAACTCACCAAGAAATACCAGGCAATCAAAAATGATTGTCTCCCCCATTCCGAGGACTCCATTAAAATCTAAAAATCATCACATACCTCACAACGCACAATTTCAAATTTGCACGATTTAATTCATAAAGCACCAGTGTCTGCTCCGTCATGCAGAAGAGTACGGGAAAGGTACTGATTCCCCGGTGAACGTTTATGGAAATATAAGTCGTTGCTCGTTGCGCGTATACTTTATTCATAGACTTCTACCGTAGGGGGCGAGCTCTGTGCGTTCCAAGGTGTAGTCAATGCACAACACCGGGGGCATAACGTGACGTGGGAGAGGCAACAAAATGGTGGGACTAGTCGTTGCAAACGAGATGGAGGAACGAGGGTGAGAGCCTAGGCTTTTCCAGAAACATCCGCTTTGCACGAGTCGGACACATTTCCCAGTTGGACGACTCCGCGCAACGTGGCCTCGTATACAATGTCGTACTAACCCGAAAATACATTGCCACTTGGGGTAACTCATACCCGCCAGTCGTTTTTCCCTCTCACCTATGAGCTAACATTGTCCACGTACCAACTGGGAGGTGTTTCTACTATCCTCAAATGCATCCGTAGGAGGTTGTCATGTCATGTTGATTTTTCTCTTTTTTTCTTCGTCGCGAGGAGTTCTTTTATTTTTTTTTATGATCGGAAACTTTGCAAAAAAATTTTTTCCACTCATTACGATTTTTTTCTTCGCACATTTGAGGGAATATCCTACTTACGATTTTATTAACTTGATAATTAACGCAGAAAGCGAGGAACTTTAAGGATACTTGCGAGATCGATTGGATATCTGTGGGATATAAACTTTGAGATGTTAAATTATGATGTGGATTTTTAGTTTAATTGAGCAATTGAGTAATTCAGTATTTTCAAATATATTTGCAGGTGCTTGTCATGTCATGTTGATTTTTCATATTTATTTCGTCGGGAGGGGTGGATTTATTTTTTTTATGCTTGGGGAGAGCCTGCGGTTGATGATTGAACAGTGGCTTTTTAAAATGTTGCCATCGACTAATTTCTCGGCTGAAGGGGATGAGAAACACGAAATAATGGACGTTTGAGGGACAGTCGCGAGAGGTATTTATTTTTTTTATTATTATTTGCAATGTAGTTGAAATATTTTAACCATAGGAATATATCGGTCCTGTGGCCTGCCCCAGAAATTCCATGAAAACTATAAATTCCTCATTACGTCCTGCGTCATCAATAGAAAAAAGAAACAAGAATTAATACAAGATTTTTATTCCCCCACAATAGAGATACCGTTGGAGAAAAAAAAATTCAAGCAAATGCCCTTCGCTCCTTCATCTCCTCGCTCAAAATGCCATTACCCCAGAGAAGCCGTCCGATCCCTTTTCAAGCCACCCCCCGGCCTGCGCAGCCCACTCCTTACGTGCCCGTCATCTCATCCGAAAGTCGAGGGGTAGGTTATATTACAAGCTATAGTGGGTAACTCTATAGCCGGCGTGCACTCAGACCCAACCACTTGCTTTCTTTTTTCCTTCTTGGTCTCAAAGCTTTCCTCAAACGCTGTGGTAGATTCTGGCACTGCCCCCAAACCCCTCTACACCGGCGAAAGTATTCCGGATGGTATTACTCTCTGCATTTGCCATCGCCAACCGCGTACATCCTACGGACGCACCCCATCCCTCCCCCAATTGATAAGTAAATTCCCGCGGATCTTCGCGAGGCGTCGCTGTTAAAATATCGGACGAGCCTGGGGGAGCGATGAGAGTGATCATTATTGATTGCGGCAGGGCCGGGTGAAAAGTTATACGGCAGTTGTTATGCGAGAGACTCGCTGCGCATTTGGATCAGTTCCATCATCTTATTAATCATTGGGATAGGAGTGAAATCAATTTGTCTGCGGGAGAAAAGCCATTTGGCCATTTAATTCGCTGGGCGAAAGGAGTTTGGGGATTCTTGGAAATTATTTATACACTGGGGAAAATAATATAATTTTGCCAAATATTATTCGCACAACGAAAACATCCGATGAAACACTCGGGATTAATTTAACCACCGAAATAATCCCGCCAATACCAATGAATAATTCACCCGGCCTTCTTCCTCGGCCCTCTCAATGAACTTTCCACAACGTCGAGTTCTCTCGCGACGATTTCGTTTGGATCCTCTCCTTGCGACTGATCATATTGTGCTCAAATAAGCCAGTAAGATGACACCCACTGTTACTCGAGGGAAAATTCGCTCTAGTTTTCTTCACCCGGATGGGTATATGTGACACGATGATGAGAAAGCCGTCAATAGATAGCACCACATGCCACGAACCTGGAATCTGGAGCAGTGGGGAAAATAATGGAGGAAAACTGCTGAGTTGCTTTCAGACGGTGAGAAAAAAAAACGAATAGGGGGCATCGGGCTCGGTATGTCGTGTATTTCATGAAGAAATTATGAAATTTTTACCGACAAATTCCTCTCTGCAATTGGATTCAACACTCCAAACGAGAGAAAAAAAATTATTGTCGCAATTGAAAATTGTGAAAACTATTTTTGAATTTTTTAATCATTGAATATTAATCTGTTGAGACGTGAAATTAATATCGCCGGAACAAGTTGTCACCTCAACTCACCGATCCTCCGTCAGATCCATCATTTCACTTTTCCTCACCTTGCCATTGTCCAATTTCCCCTCAGCATTTCCATAATATCGAATAAATTACCAGAAAAATTTATGCAATCACCCGATCGCAATTTTGTTTTCCACAACTTCCGTCGGCGGTCTNNCCCCCCCCCCCCCCCCCCCCCTCTACCATTGTACATACACAGAGTAACAATGTGTGGGTACTTCAACCGGTGGACCAATAAGTAATTACGTCGACGGTGAAGAAAAATGCGACTCGACGACCGGGCAATTTGTTTCGCCCCGCCGGAAAAAAAAAAACAACGAGAGGAAAAAAGAAATTTCGATTTTTTTCGCTCATTCTCTGGGCTTTCCACTCTCTCTCACTTGGGGTGCGCTATCGTTACATCCGCAAATTGTGTAATTTGGTACACCGCAAAGTGTGGAAGAGAGAGAAAATGGTTATTTATAGCAGTTATCGGTTTCCTCTTTGCGCACTCTTATATTTCGCGAGAAATTCCACGTTTCAGCCTTTGACTAGGGGAAAAATCGACGCTCTGATATTGTTTCTTCTTTGCACTTTTTATTTTCACTTGTCTACTGCAGACCCGTAATGAGAATGATTTGTGGAATTTTCGGATGAAATTTCGAGTATTCCTGGCGGTATTCCTCGAGAGATATTTCTCTTGAAATTTCCGCAATTTCGCAATTAAATATCTTCTTCAAAAATCATTGACATCTTTTTGAGCACCATTAAATCCATAAATTCTCATTCGCTATTCCGAAAAACTTTGAAAATCCTCAAACTCTGGAGATAAAATTTGTTGAATTCCTGTCATGTGAGATGAGTGAGCCACAGACGATTATTTACGATAGTTATCGGTTACTCCTTTGCTCACTTTGGTATTCCTCAAAAAAAATTCCTTTCATTCTTTGACTGGCGAAAAAGTCGACGTGCAGATATTGTTTTTCCCCTTTTCATTTCCTTTTGTCTACTCCAGTCTCGTAATCGCAATTACTTGTGAAAGGAGAAATGATTTCAGTGAAAAGGCGGAGGAGGGAAAAAAAACTAAAAAAAAAAAACGTTGGATAAAAACGGTTGTGCATTAACCGCCTTTTGGTACTCGGCATAACTCCATTCGTCAGATAGAGTAGGATGAGAGGAGCTTCTTCGAATAAACTTCCATTTGCCATTCATTGAAGCGGGGAATTGGGGATTATTGGATTCTCGTTAGGTCGAGGTGTGCGAGACGCGGAAAGGCAGGAGAAGAAGAGCAGGGATGAAATGAGAAAGAGAGAGATGCCAGCATCAGCCGTGACGGCCAGGACGTTTCCGTCTCCCGTTTTTTTGTTTTTTTCAACCATTATACCGTTGGCACTTTTTATCATCGATTGACACGTTTTGACAAGGATTGGTACAGATGATAAGTTAAATAACGGGTGGAATGAATAGAGTGTCAGGTAAAGTGCACATTGACGTTGTCGGCTCGCGGATTCTTCGGGAAATCAGGACTTTTGCTTCGGTTGATCGAGTTCCTCAGTCTTTCCATTTAAAAATCAAGGAAATGACACTTGATATCGGAATTTTAAACCTTCTGGGGATGTCATTCATGTGATATGTCTCGTTGAGTTCATATGAAATGTCATGAGTTGAGTTCTTCTGAGATATCTAGCAGAGGAGAAAATGATACGTTAATGAACTGTCTAAATTTAATATGACGATTCATTCAAGTTTCACGTGACCTTTCCGAAATGGACCCAAAGTTGACTGGATTATTATAATAGAAGCTGATATTTTATTAAAATAGTAAACTTTTCGGAACAGGTGAATCAATCACATCAATACCCTAAATGATCAAGCGGATAAAATAAAAAAGTAAATTAGATTTTTCTAGAGCTGCCTCCAACGATCATTAATCCAAAATTGGATGACAGTATTCCAGACAGTTCGAGAGGCTAAATAAGAAATGCCAGTAGTTCCGTAAAAAATCCCCCCAATAATCACATTAAACATCGAGACAGAAGTTTTGAGGTCAGTGAGCTTTCAATTATGATAATACTCGTGAGGCGCTGGAGCGTACCCACCTTATTTCTTGTACCCTTAACCCACCCCCAGGAGCAGTTGAACGGTGTGTGTGGGGCAGTGAGCCGAGAATGCATTAACAACTTTGCCGTTATCAATTCCCCTATAATGCTGGCCCTGGGGCAAGTTTAGACAAGTTCTACCGTCAGACTTCGTGGACATTCTCTCCTACCCAGTTACGCGATATACGGTATATAATGTGTTGGAAAACCAACCTCTGGTCGGGATAGACCTGGGCCTAAAATTTCATAGACGCTCCTGGCTTGCTCTACCACTGAGTATGTGACACATTACTCAACCAAACTGAACTTTCCAAGTTTATACCCGGGGATGTACGATAAGTTGAGTCCTATGGAATTGTCTGTAGGTATTGGAGGACTTTCGCGAGTCTGTCGTAGCCATCGCTCTCCCACCCTATTCACATCCTCTGGTCCTGTATTCTTCGCTCCACGACGATGTGTTTTCCATCTGAAAGTCCATTGTCCACGACGTCTAAGAATTCTCAACTCATCACTTGATTCAGCCTAAGCGCTAAGCCTAAGTCAAGCCTTACGGAATAATCCTGGACCTAGGTTATCACTATCAACTCTGCTTCTATCGTATTTTTTGAAGAACAATCAGACTCACCCAACAACCGACGCATTCGGGACTCGAGCAGGAGACGCAACTTCTCCAGTTCCAGTAGTAGAAACGAAAAATAAATTCGGCAGATGATGAGCAAGTTTTGTCTGACGATCTTAGAAGTTACGAAAAAGCCACTTGGAGATGTGAAATCGTAGGGAGTGCGAGCGATAGGGAGACCGGTGGCTCGAGTGCCTTGTTTATGGCATCCACGTAGCCCTCTCGCTCTCCGTAAAGCACATCCGTGCCTCGGATGGATCTGTATGCATGTACGACACGTAGGCATCATCGGTATCAGGTGGTTGCACGACCAGTGATAACGCCCGGTATCCATGCAATTCCTCCTTACCTACCTTTCCAACTCCCCCGGGCGGCATTGTACAGCGATATTCGCTGACTTGACAGTGACACGGTCATTGCCAATGCTAGTTCATGGCTTAGCCAGTCACCTCACGATCCAAATCCAATCGAAAACCCATCCAAGTGGGATGACGCTTGATACTGGGTAGCACTGGTTCCAGATAAGTTCGATTTCAAGTATTTGGAGAGGTGAATAAAATGATAAAGGTTATGATGGAGTTGAAATTTGATTGATTCTAGAGTAGATATGATGTACAGCCAAGCTCACTGGCTATTGCTCTGCACAATACAGAAAGTATCTATCACCTGGCAGTGGTTGGAATGTTCAAAATACCCAGTGCGAAGGAGAGCCGCAGTTGCAATTTATAGAGGTATGTATTCGTCTGGACGCCAACAGCCTGGCTATAACTCTGAACATCAAATTGATATCCTCCTATCAATCTCGGCTATTAAGAGTTCTCCACTGCATCCACACTCGGTGAGATCGTTTATTTGTAGGGAATAAAATTTATCCGAGTTTAATAAATGAGTTTGCTCGCATTTAAAGTCAATAGCTCAAATTAATTTAAAGCAAATTGGTCAAAGAAGCAATTCTACGAGAAGTTTAGTGGTTAATTCAGGGGAGAATTTTTTAACTCCAGGAATATTAAATTGTGTCACTGGGTCAGTTGTAATTTAATATGGAAGAAACGTAATAAACAGTTATCATCCGGAATTCTCACCCATTACAGCTGATGGAAAATATGCCAAGAAAACTATTTGAATTTAATTGCCCTGACATAATTCGCCCAGGGTCGTGGGGTGTTCATGACTAGTCACTTGGATATTCTAAAGTACATTTTCCTACTGGCGTGGAATGTAAATGGCCAAGTTCTTCGGACGAAAATCTCAAGTTTCGTAATCATTGTGATTTCGTACCTACGTGACGTAATTTCGAATGCAGATTATTCAAACTAGCGGTTGGGTTGTTGCACGGGCCACGACTGTGGAGGTTAGGGATGATAGTGGTGGTGCATCGGCGAGTTGTTGGGAGTGGGATTCGATGTAGAGAGGGAATTTGTTGAGTATAGAGGAGACGCTGGGTATATACAGCCACCGCATTCGGTCAATGATTACGTAAACTTGGGAGAGTATATTTATTGGGGGGAGGGATGTGCATAGGTTTGTCTTAGGGTCTAATGGTTTCATCCCTGTTGGAGGAGTTTGGGGAGAGTGGGAGCTCTGGTGGGAGGGCAAAACTGCTTCTTGGGGGGAGGATTATGGAACGCCATTGCCGGAGTGCAATCGATTTGCAATGATTGCAACAATTTTTTGGGAAGATGGGGAAGTTTACTAGGCCGTTGGGTTTTTTTTCCGGTACGTCGGAAATGCTGGACAATTTTGAACCCAATGGAACTGTTATTTTTACTAGAAAAAATCCCTCCGTATTTACCAGTATTGATGTTCACGATGCTCATGCGCAAAATCTCTGATAATGAAGATAAACTTGTAGTCGAGTCCAGAGAGAGCAATGAAGCACTGGCAATAGAGGGGTAAGGCGGACTAACGAATCACCGACTAGTATCTTGGATGGTTGCGAAGTTTCCAAAGAGCTTTATGAGGTAAAGACCTTCTCCTACGTAAACGTATCCACTCGCGCGTGCATAAAAGCTCACTCACCTCGTTTTTACCATTGAACGGCGGAGGGATGCAGAAAATTTCAGGGACGTTTTTCTAAAAAGTTGTTTACATTATCATAGCAACTTACAGGAGAAGTTGGGGAAAGCAATCGTCGTCAGGCGGACGAGTCGTGGCAGGTGGGTTGAGTGTACCGCTGGAAGTGGAAACTCCAAATTGGATAGTCTTTCACAGATGTTCTTTCGAAAAATCTTGGCAGCATTTGTTGGACAGTTGTTGATTGATGCTCTTGTCGTCCAAGTATTTCTATCATCCGACGTCTTTCAAAATCTACAAATTAAGACTGAAATTATTTGCTTCCCCAGGAGGGAGCGAAAGCGCCTCGGCGACCAATTATTTTTACCAACAGAAATTTCGGCAGTTGAGGCTCAGCATCAACAGCATTTGTTGTCCATCGAAATAATTCCCCGCACGTGAAGAAATCAATTGCGTCTCACAGAGAGGGTAAGTTTTAGTCCATTAAATAATTTGAAACTCCAAAGCCTCCGGATATTTTGCCCGATAATTTTTCTAGCAATAGTCCAATACAATTACTGAATTATGAAATAATTAAATTGCTAAATATCTCTATTTTTTTCGGCATCTGCACATTTACCGCTTCCGCTCGATTAATTTCACTCAAACCAACATATTACCCTCCCCCTAATCACTTCTCGTGAAGATCCCCATTATCTCCATCTTTCTCCGATGCGTGACCACCGATCGATCTTGCCAAATCCCAGAGGTGACCAATGCGGCCCTCCCTGACATTGAGTGGCCCAAGAATTTTTCTCCATTACTCCAGCCAGGTCCCGGGTCCACCTAAAATAGACCACCACGATACTCGGTTTTAGTAACGAGATCGAGTATTCCCACGGGCTCTACACGTAACAAAGGTCACTCATATACTCGAGACTCATAGATCATGGTTAGGTGGATCCTCGAGTTACGGCGTCTCCCCTCTCCCGTTGCCCCTTAAGACAGTGCGCCTTAGCATCCTCAATTATCTCCACCGGTGAGTATCTGTGTCCGTGGACTCTACAGTACCTCTGTCTCGTCTCAGTTGTACATTTGGTCAGCCGCAGAACTTTCCCCCTTATAATTAAATCATTAATTAGCCGCAAAGGTTTTCTTTGTTTCGAGGGGGGAATTCTTGGGTGTTCAAGGGTAGCAGCAGTAGAAATGAGACGAGTGGAGTTGGCAAAATGCCCAGGGCTTACACGAGAGCCTGTGCGGTTTGTGTGTCCGGTTGATATACCTATCCGCGGACGAATTCGATCACGATATCCACTCGCACGTGATGCACATGCGGGATATGTTGTTTGGTGATCCTTAAACATCGGCTCCAGTGCTTGAAATTGTCTTATAGAATCAACAGCACGAAAATTTGATGATTACATGGGCTAACGTGATTACGTGGAATACTTTGAAGTCCTGCGATCCCAGTCAAACTGTTTTAACCCGGAATTGAGGATTTTTTTTTTAATGAGTTGAGAGGAAAAGTGGAAACTTCGGGATTAATAATAAATTTGTACTTATAGAGAGAGTGTCTCGACTGCTTGGGAAAGCCGGATGCTACCCCCAAGTGAAATATTAATATCAAAAGGAGCGAGTTGACAACTTTTGCTAAGCGTACTATTCACTGGATTTAATTTCATCCAACGGAATAATTAATTACTTCGTCAATTAAAAGTTAGGGAATTTTATTCCGACGGGCGTCGATGGGGATAACTAACATCATTTTCAATTTTTAGATTGCGGATTTAATGTTTAATTATTGTCAAATTTCGGGGGTTATTGGCGTATTTGAGGGAAATAACATTTTTATTTGATGTCTATTGCAGGATTTATGAATAAATAAATTCAATGATCAATTAATTCAGGAATAATCTTCTAGAATCCAGTGATTTCAATGAGGATAAAATTTATTTGTGGCTGAGAAGTTGAAGGCCATTTTAAAATAAAATTAATTTCCACCAAAACGAAATTTTTCAGTATTTGATATTTTTACAAAATTTCTGACTATTGACAAAGATAATTCAGGGCCTAAAGAACGAATTCTGGAGAGTGTGGGCTTTTAGAGACAGGATTAACAGGGACCTCGGCCGACGATATTATTCTTCAACGAAAATTCCCTTGAGAGCGCAATGAAAAGTTTTCGATCAAGCTGGTGCAGCTTTGAGGAACGATACGAAAATGGAAATAAGCAGCAACTTTGACGCGTCAATAGCTCGGCAACAGAGTTATACAACAATTCACTTCCCTCAAACTTGCATCCCTTTGGCAATCCGAGGAAAACTGACAAATACCATCAAAGTTTTTAATACCGAAGTCATTTAAAACTTGGCCCTACATCACTTCCCCGGGCGTCGTCGCTCCTCCAACTCAGCGAAATCGAGATCGCTATATTCTTCGGCACTCTCTTCTTATATCCAACCTTAACAATCTAATCCCTTCGCTCGTGAAAACACAATCTCGCAAATTCACTTTGCCTCGAGGTAAAGAAAAAACAAGCCGGCATCTCCTTGAGTCCTGTTTATATTCCTTTTTACTCGATTTCATACAATTGTGTTTAGAGTGCTTAATCATTTAACGGCTACTGGTTGCAAAACAAATGATATTGCGAGGAGCGGAGTGAGAGAACGGCATGTCAGAGCACCCGAGTAACTGAATTGCGAATTAAATTCATCCTCCAGCGGAGACACACGAGAGAATTCAGTTGGCAAAATCCTTCGGCAACAATTAAATTTTTAAAAAACAATTTGATGTCAATATCAGATCAATCAATCGTATTTTTTATATCAGATTATTAATGAAATAGTAACGATAATTGTCCCCTGAATCGCCAAGTGACTTTACAATTTTGAGAATTTGTGGGAAAAATTATTGCCAAAAATTGTGATAATGCCTTGTAACTATTAATCGGTTTATTGGCGGGAGAAAAATAATTTTGATAAAGTTAATAGACTTGGTAAGATGATAATGCAATTGTAGTTGCTCGAATATCCAGCAGTTAATTAGAATTCTGTCACCTTGAGGTGTCTTAATCTTAACAGTACAACTAAATACACCCTGAATACCCTTGTTCACTGGCAACCAAAATCCTCCAGAACTTTCGACATGAAACTCCAGCAGCACCTCCGGTGTAAATTTATACACAAATGCATTAATACCATAATTCTAGTTTCCAGATTATACGAGTAAACGTCTACAAATCAATTCAGCATCGTTTATTCTTCCCAAGTGAATATCAAGTGTGTGATTTTTTTTTCTGCAAAGTTCAAACGTATTACCGCAATTTCATACATCTATAGTTCCATAAGCGTCAACGAGTACTTGAGTTCTCTAGTGTGGCGCAGTCTCGCCCCGATTCTACACAGGAAAAATGTCGCGAGAGAACACTCGACACGAGTGAGTATGAAGTTGACTAGAATCTGCGGAAGCGGAATAAAAATGGAATGAATTTTCAAGAAATATTACGTATATTTTTCGTCTTCCATTCAGATGCTGACAATTAATATTTAATTAACTCAACGAAGCGGATTTTTTTGCTCTCCCTCGAATTGATTCAAACCTGTAAATGTCAGTTCGACGACAGCAGATCAGTTTGGCATGCCGTCAAAGTCGTAGTTTGAAATAGATTTGATCCGTTGAACTGTCTGCAGCTGAACCCCTGCATCGGACGTATTTTGGAATAGCTCTGTAGCTTTGGAATAGCTAGATGCATGTAGAGTTATACCAGAATGCATTTCCCCGAATAATGCACAACACTCCGGCATCTATAACACTTGATCCAGACGACATTATATTAGCAGTGCACCGACGGAGAGAGAGGGAGCTATAACTTTGTTGAGATGAGTTGGCTGGTGTGATTCAACTCTACTGTATGAAACTCGACCGTTGCGCGCACAGAATTGATAAATACTTGGTTGGGTATTTGTGGATGCCACATACTGATGGAAAAATAATTTTTCAACTCTTCGATTCCAAGTTAACTGGGCTACGGACTCATCCTACGGCCGCTGAATAAAGAATACATGAACAGAAAAATGCAGTTCATACGGTGAGCAAAGTTCGTGAAAAATTATTTACCATTTTTTTTTATTGAATACTGGTTTTAAATATGATTTTACATTACCAAATTTATTTATATTGATTCACTCACTGATAATTAGGAAACCCGTTAAACCAACCGGTGAAATTTGTTGGGAATTTATTGGAGACATAATCAAAATTTCACGTAAAAACCAATTCAAAAAAATTTCAGGTTTTGTCTTTTCCCAGCCCCGGATTATCCGTTCGATTAAACCAGAATTCGCCGTTCCCATACCTTCCAATTATCCCAACCAAGAAAACTCGGAATATCGGATTTTTGTTAATGCCTTCTAAAATGAAACCCACCCCCTGAAAAGTCCAGGAGAAACAGTTTAACCTGCGTGTTATACCATTTGAAATTACAGTTGCTTGTTGGGTTAAGTGGTAAATAGGAGAATTGGTGCAATTGTAGTGGAGGCCAACGATAATTCGGCGAATGGTGCTCATTCTATTCCCAAATGGTAAGTGGCTTTTCCACCAGTTCCCCTTGCAATTAGAACACTCGGAATTTCAAGGACTACGGAATTTCCTTTTATCCTGTTTTCACGAAATGCAAGACGAATGCTCCACCACCCCTTCCACCCCCCGAACGAGCGCATCACCAATGGGATTTTGCAGTTTAACTAAACCGGAACAGGACAAGGACATCTCTAGGAAATGGGTGAGTCACTGGTAAACAATTATCAAGACATCTGGACAAGTGGAAAAAGGGGGAGGGATGCACTACATCTTTCCCTCTCTTTCACCTTCTATTTTCTAGGGGCCACCCTTTACCCGTCGCATTCACTCGTGTTTGTGAGTGGGCGGATGACTGCCGCGAGCGCCAAGAATGGTCTTCAGGATATTAGCGCGTTATTGCCACGTGAAAAGAGGGTTGGGTTTTGGGTTATTGGCTCTATCGATTTTACCCTGTAGTTGGTGGTGTCCAAATGCCAACTGTCCCTCGTCACAACGAATTAACAGTGTTTCTGGGACGCTCAGGAATACCAACACCCATGACATCGGCCGCTTTCGGAGGACGAGGGACTATCTCGTTATGATGTTAGGCAGACGTGTCGCGATTGATATTGACGTGAGGGAGTTTTATTTGAGTAGGTTCCATATTTTCATGTTTATACCTGAAATTTTATTAATCAATATTAAGTTAAATTGTCCAGTGATATTATGAGCTGGTGAGAGTTGATTAAATTGATTAAAGTCAATTAAATTGAATATACGGGAAGGCAATAATAATTTGATCGAATTGACGAATTTATTTCAACATTTGTTGTCCCTGACGAGAATTTCCATCCGGTCTTCGGAAAATCAGTAAAAATGTCAAAATTGTCTCTTCGATATATCGAAGATAAATTGCATAACGTACTTTATGCAATAAACTGAATACAATGAACTGATGAAATAAATCGACAGTAGATTTTCTATAGACCAAAGAATATGTTTGCCGTTAATTTCCCATCGAATAGATTCGCTTGATATTTAAATCACCGTTTGAGGGTTTACATACAAAATAGTTTTCCATTATTCTGGGTTAGATACAATCGAGGGAATCAGTATGGGAATATACACAGCACGTTCAACAGCGATTGGAAAGCCCGAAGCGTGGCTGACCTCCATTGCCACTTACTACTGAATTCAAACGATTCGGTTTTGTCTGGGGGTATGTTTTATTTGAATTTCGAAATGTTTTTTGATTATGTTTCACGGCCCAGAATACAATTGCTCTTTTGTTTCGACTGGTATGGGTATTACCGATGTGAGAATTGGGGGGAGAAATTTATTCAATTCCTCCCGGCCCTTCCGGCAAAGTGGGGGGGGGAAATTCGTTGGGCGGTTCTTGAGGGAGTGATTCAACTTCTTCGGAGTATTCTATTTCTGGAATCGTTGGATGTACGCTCCCGGCAGTTTGAGGGATCGTTCCGGTGGATGGGAGTGACCGGTACGCTTTCGAATATGGAGAATTTGGATTGTGAATTATAGAAGTGGAATGGAAACGGTAGAACTCACGATGAACCTTTCATAGAAATTGCTAGAATTTTATCTTTCCGCGGAGGTATTGCAGGGGGGGGCGGTGAGGGGCCCTTTCGAATGAAATAAAATTATATTTTATGTGGTAAGAAGTTTATCGTCCATTGCACTCAAGAGCTACTGCACTGAAAATAAATAATTAATTAATGCCATGTCAATTAAAAATAATTTTTTCATCTGGACAAATATTTAAAAAAAAACTTTTTAGACAAAATAATTCATGAAAGCTCAAATTGAGTGTTGCTGTCCTAAAACTGAAGGGTGAACTATCATGAAATATATTCACTCATTTAATTAATTTCTGTTGTCATGAAATTTAATTTTTTTAAACAGTGCAATGCAAAAAGCGTGAGAGTTGGTGTTCACAGTTGAAAATCGAGAGAACACGGAGATACAACTGCTGATTCAGGCAGGTCCTCCCCAGCGCATCACCAGACACCCAGGATAGGGTGGAATCAACGGGGGAGGCGGTGAAGAGGCACTGATGGTGGAGGAGGCGTGAGAGGGGGGGGGGGGGGGGTTAAGGGCCCTACGTCTGGACACCGGCGAAACATTGTTTTGGCCCTATAAATAATCGTTATTGCTGCGTTAATCATGGATAGTCGCGGGGCTCTATTATTCGTCATGGCGGAAAGTGGAAGAGGGAGATGGGAGTAATCCAGAAAGCTGGAACGGTATGTTATTGCCCTCTTCGACGATGGGGTTGGAGTTGGATAGCATAGCTCTGGTGCTTCCAGCCCCTTGCCGATTTCAGCGCTCGCGCCTAACTGGCCCTGGACTCGAGAATGCCACGAATTGTTTGGGGAAATGGACGCTTCTATCCTCGGCCAGATGCTCAGACCGAGGCCAGATATTCACTTTATTGGTATCTGCATGCCTCCCGGCTTTTATTCAGTCGGCCTTCAATTAATGAAGGCCTTCATACCTTATGCAGAGATCCAGATATCGGAGGAATGGAGCTTGATGGGATTGATAATCAGGGATGGCCGAGGGCACGCTTTCATCTTCGATTACTAACGTTAACTTCACGTTTTATCAAATTTCTAGACATCTCCACCGAACACGTCTGATCGAAAATTAAAAAATTGCCGGTTTCCCTATCATTAGGAGGAGCAAAAAAAAACGATTCATCAATGGAAGACACTTGATTCAAGCTTGGGTTATTCAGCCTCGATGTCATGTCTTCTGCCAGCCTATTCCCATTGTCAGAGTGGACTTTTCCCACCTAGACACTAGCTAATTGTCAATCATCTTGTCTCGTCCATCTCATCATCATCCCTCACTCTGAATAATAATCAGGTCGATTGCCTCTGAATTTCTGTCCATCACGATCATCCACTCTTCCCCAAAGCTTACAATAATTACCCCCAGGTAGGGGAGGTATTAGTGATAAAAATTATTTGGCAAACATCGAGTAATATTCAAGCACTCGAGGGCCGTCATTCAGACACCGATTGATTGAGTGGATTATTCGTGATTATGCCTTCCCCCCCCAGTTCTTGAATGTGCCGATTTTTCATCAGTTACTCAACTTGGTTATCCCCAGGAAAATAACAAATAAATCACAAACTGTCGTCTCACCGGCAAGTGATAATTGTCACTGTCGTCAATGAGATGCATTACCAACACTAAGAGTACCGCCCAATCATCGAGAGCATACTATTAATCAGGATTATGGATGAGGGGATCTTGACACACCTGGGAATCAGTGCCTCGTCATTACTACAAATACAATAGCCCTTGTTGACTCATGCTGCAGCCACCAATGGCATCAGATTATCCCTGTGTTGATCATTGCTCCGATAGTGATAATGAATTCTTTACCAAAGGTCAATGTTATTGACTTGTCTTGTAATTAACAATTAACCATCTGGGGTTTCCACAATTAAATAATTTTTTTGTGAACATTTCTTTTCGAAAAGTCCAAAGGGTACTGACGTTTTATCCAGTTTAAAAAAATCCTGGCATGAGGAACGGGAAAATAGCAATTCATTCGACATCTACTTATTATTATTATTATTATTTGGCGTTTCTATGTATACAATTATTTTTCCGTCTTCAATTTTTTCTGTGAATTTAAATGATCACCCGCAAAAATTTAATCATCAATTTCCCATTTTATTGTGCAATCTCCAATTACCAATAATTTATTTTTCATCATTAAATTTTCATTAATTCCAAAAATTACGAGTGACATTTAAAGCACAAATGGCATAAAATAACGAGGTCATTAACTACTTTAAACCCGCTGAAGTCCAACAAAAACAATTAGAAACACCGTTTCAGCCGAAATAGGAAAAAAATAAATTATGAATTCCCATCCAAATCATCGCTCCTGAAAATATAATCATCAACTCCCCATTTAATTCTCCAATCTCCATTTCCCAATAATTCAATTTTATTAATCCTTCATTAATTCCAAAAATCATTAAAAACACAAATTGTATAAAATAACGAGGTCATTCGGTATTTCAACCCCTCCAAAAAGACCAATTAACCCCAAAAAATCCCCGCCTTTCCCCCAGCTGGTGACTGGATAAAGTCACAAATCGTGTGACACTAATGTTTGTAGTTTAATTCAAATGATTAAAACATTTTTTTTTTTTTATGCATCGACAGGCCAGACCTCATCTCTCCACCTACCCAGAACCATCAAATTGTGGTACACTAGGGAGATTATAGGTGAATGATTGGGATGGTGGGGTCAGCGGGATAAAACGTATAATTTCATTTACACACGCACGAGATAATAGCCTTGCTAATTGAATCCCACCCTTCGTGCTTCAACGCGTCCCAACAGGACCCAATCCCTTCGAACGCTGACACGCACGCAAATCGGTATCCAATTTGAACGAGGATCATTCAGCATGAGTTGCATTGTATACACTGATAAGCCGTCGAAAATATATCCGGAGGCTATCTAGAAATCGAACTGACACTCTGGTTAACCGTTTTATACAGTTCCGATATGTTTGACGGTTTTATTTTTTTCCACTTTGAATTTTTTTCCCTCCCGTTTCTCCACATCGAGACGAAAATAAATGTTAAAACTATTGAGTTCTGTCCATTTCTGTCAAGTTTTCAAACTCATTTTTTTTTTCTATTTTCTGACGGAAGCAATGGCATTTGTACACGGGAAAATTCGATAAAAGTTACCAAGGAAAAATTGGGAAAATTAGGTTTCCAAGCGCGAATTGCAGGTGAACTGAAATTTTGCGCCTGGAAGTTGAATAGGAAAATTGACGAATTGTCACGTCATTTTGACGATCTATTTTGTACCAATTAATTATTTATCAGGAGGGACAAGAGAACGCCCCTGGCATAATGCAAATGGCGATTATTATTTTTAATGTTAAACCTCCCCGAATTCTTGTCTGTTTCAGGAACATAATTTCCACAGGCAGGGGAAATGAAAAAATGAAAATTTTATATAATACCAGTCGTGAATCCCTATCACTGTTGATAGAATAATTCCCGGGAAGAATACAATGTCTAGGGGAATTGCACGGAAAATGCGGTATCAGGAACGCAAACGATGTGAGTTAATAAACCGTTGGTATAGGGTGTCAGAACGATGAACAGCGGGGTAGAATGGCGAAGGGGGGTAGGGGGGACGAGGGGGAACGAACGGAGTGGGATGAAAAGGAATGAGGAATGTGAGAACGACGTGCAGACGAAAATTCATCCTTCCTTCTCCACCGCTAGTTTCACCCTCCATCCACTACAATCCCCATATTATATGTATATTTTTACATTTTTAATCTTGCGAAATTTTACACCCCTCGGTACCTATGTACAGAGATGATGTGCACGCTTGACGGAATACTACCATTTCTTATTACAAAAATACGCTGAATTTTTTTTCCCGTCCTGGGTGAGCTTTACGACGGATGGGGGAGTGAGGGGATTGAAGACGAAGGGAATTTCTGGTATTGGTCAATTCCCCCGGGGGTAATAGAAATAATTTTTTTTATCAATTGAGGAACATTATTTTGATTTTCCTTCGGCTGTATACATAAAAAAAATTGTCGAAAACTTTTCTAATTCTCCAAAGCCCCCGAATGCTCGACTTGCTAGCAGCAAAAATTGTAATTGACAACTGTAAACATAAACTCAGCCAAATGATTATTAGATATCCGAATCGAAGGCAGATTTACGACGGCACTGAAATTTTTACGAGAGAATGGCATGCCCCCTCTCACACGATATATTGATATCTGTCTACCCTACCCCCCCTAACCTGAACGGATTCTCCGCTGTATGTCACGCAGCGAGATCCGGAAAACCTTCTCTCAAAATTTATGAAAAACCCGTGCTGTAACATTCTTATATTAAGGTTCGTTTCGGTTTATAGGATCGTAAAGCGCAGTGTATTCAGCGCCAGGTGCATTAAAGGTTGGAGACGCTTTCGCAATGTGCGCAACGCAGTTTCCTGTTGTCTTAAATATAAAAGGATCCAACGGTGAAGATAAAACTCGGCACCCTTCTCTCCTTCATTTCATCCTACATCCAGGGCTCTACTCACTGACATTGTCACAATCCTGAAGTTCGGCTTGCCTGCACCAACGTCAACCTAAATTGCGTAAGTTTCCGCTATATTGTTATTTTACAGTCGGTGACGTTGTCACATGAAAGTGGTTGATATTCTTGCTGCTGTTGTAACTTTATCTATTTAATTCAACGGTCGTCAAGATTGAAATCGAATTAATTGCAGAAATAATGATGAATATTTTTCCGTGAGGATTAAAAATTCAATAGCATGGACTGAGTAGAAAACAGAGAGAAAATATTAAATAAATATTAAATACTTTCGGCTGAGAAAATTTGCGATCAATATAGCGTCTCAGAATTCATTTTTAGGGATTTTTTGGATTTTCGATTTTGGGACCCCTGGGGCCCTTCGATTTGGGCGATTTTCGGCTGACTGGAGACATTTTCGGCGATATCTCAAAAACTATTGGTCCTATCGGCCCGCGGTTTGTTTCATTCGAAAGCTGAGCTCATTTCCCATCGATATAGGGTATTTGGAATTTCTAAAATAATTTTTTTTACCCCTTTTTTAATAATTTTATAAATTTTAGAAAAACTAAAAAAACGGTACGAAAAATCTGTTTAAAAATTTGGAAATACCCTATATCGATGGGAAATGAGCTCAGCTTTCGAATGGAACAAACCCCGGGCCGATAGGACCAATAGTTTTTGAGATATCGTCAAAAGAGTGCCGATGTTGGAAAAATCGAAAAAATGGAAAGGGTACCCCCTTTGATTTTGTGAGATTTCAGCCTCCGATTTTCGACCTTGGTGCCATCGTTCATTCCTACCTCGGGCACAACAAAATCATATAGTACATAAATTCAATATTCTACGTCGCCATCATTAACAAAGCTCGTAAATTTCAATTCAATTTTCATCATCATTCTCATAATCACCTGAATGAGTAAAATACAATTATAATTCGCTAATGAACATTCTCAAATTCTGCCAAATTAATCCCATAGAAATCATCATATCTGTTAATTCATGTGTTGATGCATTAGCGTCCGGCGTGAAAACGAAGGAAAAATCCATGAAATAGTGCTCGCCCCTGCTACAGTAAGCAATATCATTTGGGGCGAGTGGCGGGAGGGGGGGAATTAGTTGTCGTTTGGATCCCCGGGTTAAAGGGGGTTGCCAGACAACTTGTTAAAGGGATTATCCACGCTTACGTCGGTGGGTCGGGTTGATGCTGTGCACATTATTAAATCATTCCTCACGGAAAGAGGTGATACTAAAGTCCCATTCTGTAAGAATGCCGTGGTATTATCTCCACCTTACTCACTGGTTCCCGAGGAGCTTGACACCAATTAACACGAGTGAGACAACCGAGGTGATGGAGGAGGTGCCTTAAAAGAACAACGGGAATTCCCGGCGAGTCAATCCCTGCACATTAGGTGGCGTTAGCGAATGATGGAGAAGCTCTGTCGCTTGCCGAGGAATAAATTCAATTCATGAAACATCTCAAACGTCAGAATTGTTGGCCAGCAATTTTCTAGGCTACATGGCTAAATAATATTTTTGCTATACACATTTTACTTTTCCATTACATTCCAAACATTAAAATTTGCCCTGATTTTCGGAATAATTTTCCCCTCAACTTTTCCCATCGCGTAAAGTACACGGGGGGGGGGGGGGGGGGGGGGGGGGGGGGGGGGAAGGGGAAAAAAGCGAGGGGAAACATGTTGAAGTGAAAGCACCATTCGGTGGTTGCAGGCGATGAGTTCTCTGAGGTAGTCGTTGCACATCGCCCGGAGAAAAATCGACGTCTGGCTGTTACCTTTTTCCCTCCCCGTTCCTTTCACTCAACGTTTTTAAATGTATTTTCCGCAGCCCGTTGCGACCTAAACTGGGACATGGATATTTTCATGCGGAATAACATCGTGCGGCGGAATCATTTAACCACCGTCGCCTACGTCCGATCCTGTTTAATGTTCAACGAGTACATGCGCAGTGATTTTGCCGTCCCGGCTGGCATCTGTACCGGTTATATCTCGTTCTCCGCAATCCTGATCCCTCAACATTCTGAGGTTTTACAGAGCGGAAGTCACACTTGTAGCGCTCTGGCCACGACAATCGTTGAGCAGTGAAATTAGCTCGTAATTAAAATTTAATTTTTTTTTTCGGGAATGCGAGAACTGAGGGGAATAATGACTTTTCACAAAATTCACTCACTTCATACAGGGCCCCCGAGGTCCTCCAACCCCCCGAATGACTTATTTAAAAAATCTAAAAGTTCGATATTGAACTCCTATGACCTCTCTGACTGCCTCGAAAAAAACATAACTCCATTAAATACTAAAACACGAAGTTAATTGTCAGTGCATCCGCCGCACTATATGAATACAACGAGTATGGCTTCAATTAAACCATTACGCGGTGCGCGACGCGATGCTGAAAAAAAAAATATATTCACCGCTGTAATAATTTACTCGCCTCCATGTCAGATTCAGCGGGGCTCAGCGGTTTTCATGCACATTAACTGGTTATTCTCGCGCATACTTTTTTTCCACGAAAAAGAAAATTTCAGATAATTTTCATGGGCTGGTCGTTACATCTGCCATTTCATAATGCCACGGAGACGAACTCCATGAGATGAGGAAAATGCGAATGGGTGTTGATGAATGGCAGTGGAAAATGTAGTTGTGATTAAAAATAAAGAGTAAAAATTTAATGCTCCCGGTGTCTATGGTTATTACATTCACGCGAAATCCGCTTTCATGGAATGGCCATATTTACCCATTAAATGCCTCCTATTTCGTTTCAACTCGACACTAACCGAATATGCGAGGGGTAGCGGGGATACGGGAGAATTAATTGTTTCAAATATTGAATCTTGCGATTCAATTGGCTCCACTCGTATCCCTATATTCCGGTTTTATCATCCCTTCCATTGCCGTCTGCTCGCATTTATCCAGGCCCTATTGCAGTATTGTTCGTTCGTATTAATAATTTTGAACTGAATGTGGGCCTTGAGGAGATGAAATCCCATGGCAAAGTTTGAATTCCTCTCATCCGATATCGCCCAGATTATTCATAGAGCAATTATCATTTCAGATGTGCCTTGCGAGCTTCTTATAACGCGGATTATGACGACTGCGGGGGCCACAATTGAAACGGATTATTACAATTTACTTAATTGTAATGAAGACACTTGTGTCTGAGGTAAGGGGGCTTTTATTTAATTCTGCTTTTATTCTGAGACATTGAAATTAAATGAATTGGATTAAATTGAATTATTGCAGAATTTTGCGCATTTTTTAATTATGAACTCACGACAAAAATAAAATAGAGACAATAATTTCGCAAATTTGATTTTCTATTTCTTTTTCGTTTCGGCGTTTTTCGCGGTGAATTTATAAATTCAGTCACACCAAATCCTTGACGCCGCACAACAATGTAACGTCAAAGTGAGCCTGGGAAAGAATAAAGATGGAGTGAGCAGAGATGAGAGATGGAATGCTAGGCCGATGTGAATGGTGGGCCAACGGACGCAATAGTTGCGAGCCAACCGCCCGAATAAGTTATGAACTCTATGCATTTTAAACGACAAAATCCGTGCCCGAATATGGCCTTTCGCTGGGATATCCCGGCCACTCTCTCACTCTCTCATTTTTTTTTTTTCCCCACTCCAATTGTTTCTTTTGCTGAATCTTATCCAGTTTGCATACTGTCTGAACCAGGTTCTCCACTATCTTACTGAGATAGAAATGCATTATTGGCCTGACAATCCTCGCGGATCGCTTGGAGACCTGCACGTATGTGGTTTATCGCCGGTGAGAAACAAAAGGACCTCTTATTTTCTACATTTTTTACCTCACGAATCACATGACGTATGAGCTTCTTGATTTTATTCATAGAACCCTTGTCATCCCATCTCTGGAAATTTAAATTCGGAGTTAAAATTACATTCGTCAACGCAATCAGGGCAGAATTTTAATTGAATAATTGAATTCCTTTATCTATTCAGTAATAGACATTCCTAGGAAACGAATTACTTCTTCGAAATTATAAAAAATTATTTTTATTAATCTACACTCATTTATTTGTGGAGCGAAGTGGTAAAACGAGATGAGTGCATTTCACATATTTTTAAAAAACCCATATTATCTCTGTAAGGAATAATGTTAGGAGAAATTATCAAAAGAATTTTTTTGTTGCAAAATTGGTCGGCTATAAAAATGGTTTAGTGACATTGTCTCCTAAATCCGCTCCTTGCTGAGATAATTCGCGTTTTAGGAAGGTAGAAAAAATACACTTGTCTCATTTTACCACTTCGCTACAGATTTGATGTAGGGATTTTTTTTTGGGAAACCAGGAGCAGAGGTTATTTATTTCTAGCAATTGATTTGGCTAAATTAGAAAAAGAACGGATTTTTATCTGAGTCGAAGGAGCCATTTTTACTATTGAATGTTGGATAAATTTTAAAAATACAGAGCAACCTATCGTTGCATTATTACTGGCAGAGTTTAATTTTGAAGTGGAACATCTGTAGTTCATGTCGAACGAGAATAACAAATGTTTGATAATTTATGTAGATTCCTTACAGGTACTAAATTTACATTTCAAATGTCGATTTTTTTATAGAGAGACCCATCAAATTGCAGGGACATGAGTTTTTGGATTTTATTTGAGTGACATTGTCATCCGGGCTCTGGAAATTTATATTCGAGACTGATATTACTCTGGTTCAACGGTTATTCAAGGTAACGATCGATTAACTTATTAATTGACTAATGGATCAATTTAAGAAACTGTTTGGAACATCTTTGGAATTTTTCACATCTGTTGAATTTCTTTCCATCAAAATTATTGAGAATAAATTTTTCACTCAACTTAAACTGATCAATTAAATCTGCAATTAGATAGAAAAACGTTTAAATTGACAACATTGATATTATCGATGTTGTTAAATCATCATCACTCGAAAAGGAGAGACAATAGTTTTTGTGGCCGAATTATATTGCTTTCATCGTCTTCAAGTATCCGGATGAGATAAATTCCACCGGGAAAATTCAGCCGCTCTTTATTCTCGACCGCTGAGGGGTGGGCTTTCATCTCCGCGATAGGAGAGAAAGCACTCGGGATTTCGTGAAACCTTCGAGAATAAATTGTAATATGCAGATACCACATTTTCCGGGATGAAAAAAAAAATACTCCCGATGATAATACACCTCGTTAGAATATATTTATCTCAGATGAAAAATCATTTGAAATGAATTTCTATTTTCACTCGTGACGTTCATTGTTGTTGAGGTGAGGGGGAGGCAAGTGGATCATGTTTCTCTTCCACTAAATCTATATTAATGCCACAAACAACATCGATCAAGTTGTTGGATTCGTCCGAGAGCACTCCGTCTCGACGAGTCTTCCTCGGTAATACGATATTCTCGTTTATTTTTGTTCTCTTGAATATAACGGCTGGGGATCCGTAATATTGTTGGACATTTATCGAAACGGGAGGGGAATATTTGGAATGAGATCACGTCAAATTGAATTATTCAACCCTCCGAAATACCGATGGGAGTCAATTAAGAGATTTTCTCTCCTCCTGAAAATAGAATAATCTGAACTTTCTCTGTAATTCGTAGAAGATGTTAATAATAGTTACGTGTAATTGTTCGTATTTTTTCGTTAAATGGAATTGAAATATTTTGTATTCAACCGAAGAACGAAAAAGTGACAAGTGATTTACAGCAAGCCCTCCTTGAATGCATTGGAAACTTCCACGAATTCTCCATAAAATTGTTCAGCTGTGCGGATAAGAAAAAATATTGTGAGGAGGTGTGTACACTGGGAGGCAGTAAAAAGAGTTTTCACCGGAGCTATCGACCTATATACACTCCCACAACGGGAGCTCACAACTAGTATTGGTGTCCCCGGAGAAGCCACTTGGAAATAAGGGTTGGTTTTCACTAGTGGGCGGAGAGGGAGCTCTCTCCATACCCGAGGGCTTTTTCGGGTAAATGGAAAGAAGTAATAAACGATCTACGGCCAGTCGGTAGATGCAACCCACTCTCCTAGACCGGCCCGAGCCAATTTAAGTTGTTAATTGTTGAAATAAAGGGAATTTCTTACTCCGAGTGCATTACCGGGACGGGCTTGCATGTCAATACGCCAGTCATCAGGTAAAGAATTATCTCGTTCTTACTACAACGGATTACTTCGAGGAGAAATTACTTTTTATACCGAAACATATATTTTTTTTCTTTACTAAAACTAAATTAAACTCTCGGCTTTTGCGACAAAACGCTTGTCTCATTAAAATGTCAATCTCAGAACGGAGGAGAGAGTCTTGGGGGTAATTAACTGGATAACATTTTACTGGTGAGTATCATACTGGGGATGTTAGATAGAAATCGGGGAAAAGTTTTTGACGTTACGTTTTGGTTGATGATACTCCACGAGTTACAATCCTCAACTAATTAAACAGTTTTGTCTCTTTAATTAAATTTAGGATTATTTTTTTGGAAGGGACGGGGGTGATTTATTTTTATTAAATAAGTTGGGAGGGAAGAGGTCATTTATCCTTGGTGGTATATACGCAGTTAATTTTTTCCTCAATTATTATAGGAAACTTGATAAAAATCGAGGAAATGCGAGGGAATGAGATTCTCAATTTGGGAAAATTCTCAATTCCGTTTTTTTATATTTCAATTGATTTTCAACTATTAAAATTCTGGGAGAATTGAAGACTTGTCTCCTTTAATTAATTTTAGTATTATTTTTTGAGCGATATAATCTGATTTATTTTTATTAAACAACTTCGGGAGCTCTCAATATGACTCCGGGAGGAATTGCAAGAATTCGGATATTAGTTCTGTGCGCTCGTGCGTTTATCGTAATCGTATGTGCGGAAAAACCTTGGGAAGGGGGTGGGAGCAGGTGGTATATATGAGGGATATAGTGAAAACGCTTGGATGAAGGACGCAGAGCCTTGCCTTTGAGGCGATGCCAAAGAACGTTTCCTGTATGAAAATGGAGCAAACAAATCGCTTGCCTCAGACGTTTACGTAATAGAAAACGAAATAGGATGTCGATGCAATGTGTGTTGTTTTTATGGTGCAAATAAGATGGGTGGAACGGCGGAGGGAGTGATGTACTCACGGGGGAATCAAAATTATTACTGAGGAGGGAATTAAAGTGGGGATTCACTCTTAAAAAATTCAAGTTTCACGGAAAATCCATTGAATTTCTGATAATTTTTGCAGCAAAAAAAAGCTATTCCAACATCGTCAACAAAATTAAATTCTAAAATTGTTTAAAGTTCATCTGTGATTTTTACCAAAACGAATGCGACGAATAATTGCAAAATTTTACCGTTTGCCCTCTTATTTTTATCGTTTTCCCTAGCGCCACCACAAAAAATTCTTTCACGACGCAAAATCCAACTCCAGATCACCTCGAGAAATGTATTTTCCTCACTGCAAACAAAAATTTCATGCAAAAATGAAAAGTATGAGCAACTAGTCGTGCGTTGTATCGCCACGCTTTTCCCATCACTCTCGTCGTGTGACTGGACTCTTGTTTTTTTCACAGTTCACGAGCAATTTCGAGTTTTGACATTTAACAGTTCTCGCTTAATCAGCAAAGTGCTTTCCTCCTCATTCCAACCGTCAAATCGGGGGAGAGTGGGAAGGGGGCGTACGCTTTTTACCATCGAGAAAACGATGTAAAAGCGAAATCACTGGTTTTAAATTAATGGACGTGTCTGGTGGATATTCAGTGTATATGTTATAAACGTTGACAGGATGAATCACGTGTGGGGCTGCAGGTGGAGGAGGGTCAGCTCGGTCCTGAATGAAATTACTTTTTTCTTTAAATATTTAGAGAACCAGCATTTAATTTGCGTTATAGATTGAATGGTCATTGGGTGGGTGAATCCACTTCGGGGATTTTTCGTGTGATTTTTTTATGAGGGCGATTTGTCGATGCCGACGAGCGGAAGCGAAAATTATGAATATTGTAGCCACTGACAGGATTGAGGGCAAAACAATTCAATGACTACAAAATTAAAAAAAAATTTTGACGTAAAAACAATCGATGACGTGTGTTTATTCAATTTTTCATGAAGTAAAAAATTTCTCACGCTGGAATTTTTTTTTAATTTCAGTTAATAAATGGGATTATTTTTGGTAATTCAGGTCAGTATTCATTAACATGAAGTACTTCGCAAATAAAATTACAGGGATAATTTCCATCTGGCTATCGATAATTTCCCTGCGGTGTTTAATAATTGACCGATACCTTCGCAATTGTTTCTCTACTCAAATACCCGTCAAATATTATTTTGTCAAGTGAAAAAAAAGTCAAAACGACCAGATTATAGAATAATTGCAAAATAATTGCTAATTTAAGAGGTCTCCTGGTATTACTGCTGATATTTCTCTCCCGTTACATTCGCTCAATCGTTTCCACACTTCTCGAGAAAAGCCAAAAAAAATTCCTCACTCAATTGACTTTCGTCTGATTGTCAAAGAATCAAATGTTCATCGAATTCCGATGTATTCCATCGGTTCTATCGTATAATCCCACTCGAAGGGTATGCGTAAGAAGCACTTGCTTGAGTGAAGACAGAGGAGTGAACAGAGAGGTAGATGGAGGAAATGGAGTAGCTATAGCTCTGGTGAACGTGAAAGGAAGCTAGAGCGAGATGCCAGTGAAAGGGAGGGATTGACGATGCAATGGATGGTTCCGTTGAAGCCCCAGTTACGGTGGCTGTGTACCCGGAGACCGCGTTACTTCCAAGTGGCCGATACCTTTTGATCTTGGCTTTCCACGTCTAGACTACGATTCAACGATATAACTGGAAATCGTTCACCAGGAGGCCAAACCCAGGACCCAACTTATCGAAACTTTACGGGACTACAATCCAGTTCTATTCAGGATCTTTCTCTGTCTCTTCTCGACTGTGATATCTGCATCAGCAGTTATCGCAACGAGAATTCTACTTGAAAATTTTCGCCGGCGATTGTAGAGGAAGGAAAATTATTGGCTACCATTGAAATTGTATTTCTTGCTGTGTCAATTTTTTTTTTCTACGAATGCTCTTTCGGTTTAGAGATGGAGTCAAGCGTGTCCCAGGCCTGGGTCACTGAGCCTCGCCAAACCTAGACTGGGCCCCGGCTCGTTCTCGTCGTCAGCCTTAGTGTCTCTCACTTGATAAGTATAACAAAATAATAATATTAAATCCTACAATCGGACGAAACTTTCTAACACACCTGCAGTCAAGGATACAATAGAAGATTAAGTGCAGAATTGCTGGCCCCATTCGTGCAATTTCCGGGCTCTCCGATTTTGCCAGAACTTTTCTAACATAAACTCAGAAAATGAAAATTACACCAGTCAAAGTTACTTCAACGGCTCAATCTACTTAAAACCAACATCACTCCAAATTCAATGCAACTCCCTCAATTCTTTCCCACTGATAAATTATCAGCACCGAGAGAATAACACAAACGCTCACCATAATAACGGAAATATGAACTGAGCAGTGGAGCCGAGAGTTTCGAATTTCCCAGCGTCTTTGGCATTCATCGGGCGGTGAGGGCTATAATTTAAACAGATTTCATTTAAACTCCAACTTCGAGAATTTCCATAAATAATACAGAACATCCTTCCGTCCTCCTATCTCCATTGATACATATCCCCTCTTCTATTCCGGAAATTGATTAATCGATTTGCATTTTTTCTCAATCGCAAGCCCGTACCCCAGTTTCTATCCGACACTCTTTATTTCCCGTTTCCACCAGTCGTATACCTTCTTTTACGCCAAGCGAAAGAAAAAACCTATCCACGAATTGGTGCAGAGTCAGTGGAACACGGGCGGAAAGAGACTGGAGAATCGAGTTGGAACGAAGCGCGAACCCGAAGTAAATTGAAATCCAAAATCCTCCGGTGTAAAGGAACGAAAGTAGACCGAGTATAGCTTGAAATGGCTTTGCAAGCGTTTCTTTTTTTTCAGCGGGAGAGAGGGAGAGGGAGGGCACAAAAAAAACAATCACACAGCCGTCATTTCCCTCGGTTGCCCTTTACACCCAGCTGACCACCTTAACTTGTCCCTGCACTTGTCGCGATAGCCAGGCAACTGATATGTTTTTATTTTCCTTCGCGTTTTTTTACGACTGGCAGACACTGCTTTTGTTTCTAGAGCACATATCCAAGCCACGGCTCCACTGAATTAAACCGCAGCAAGTCAATTGGAAAAGTTTTTTATTAGCTCTTGAGTTTACGAATTCCATTTCTATTTCCTCAAACCATTGAATATACTGCAATCGTTTCTATTTACACGAATCAATGGACCACCGGTGTTTGTTCAATTGGTGTTTACTATTTTTCGGGTGAATTCGGTGGATTGAAATATTTTTATTCTCCTCGTGACGAAAATCCTGAATTCACTTTGGTGATTTTTTTTTTCCCCGCACATTTTGGGGAATTTTATCCTTGAGGTTTCATCATTTGGTGATGATAGGAAAAAATATTCTTCTGCTGAAAAATATTTTTTATTAGTTGAACAAATTAAAAACAATATGTAATGAGATGATAGTAAATATGGCAATTCCAGCGGAAATGGTTTTCGCAAATAAGGACAGGTGGGAATGTTTAATACAATCATCGATATATAAATGGCGTATATTAATACCTCTCATGTTCGCGTGTAGTCAAATAATTAATGAATTAATCACATCGTACGTACTCCAGTGAACCCCAAACTGATCAATGACAGCCTGCCATTACACTTCCAAAAATAAATGGGAACAATTCGGAAAACTCGAGCCAAATCATTTATTCAATTTCCATTACTGATGCGATACCGGTCACCGAAAAACACGTCGTGAACTGTTCAAAGCCGGTAGCTCGCATTTTCCTCGCATACGTTAAACTCGAATTATTGAATTATCTGGGTGTGAAACATGCAGGAAATAAAGTGGTCAGGGAAATTCTGTTATCAAAATTTTCTCCGTTACGATCAATTCACTTGTCCTCGGGTCACGGTCTAAAAATAGATCCAATGGGGGGATAATCATTTTTGGATTCATGATTTTACGTAACCAGTGATACGTACTCCCGTCGCCGGTGATCTGTCATTAATTTCTACTGTAAATTTTCATTAATTATACTTGTAATATTTTTTTATTTTTATTTTAGCCCATCTGGGGAATTATTTACCCTGTCAATCATTTTAATTACAATATTTTACATTTTCTATTTAATTTTAATTCTCAAATTTCTTTAATCGTCTGCAGCTGTGAATTTATTTATTATTATTATTATTACACAGACGAAAAACCCTGGAATTCTCCTGGTTTTTGTTCTGCAAAATAATTTGAATGTCTCCAATTTTTATAATAAAAATTAAACAATAAATCTCGGGACATCTCCAATAAAATTAAAATAGCCAAGAAAAAACGGACGGATTTCCCTTTCGAATTCATCGGGTTTTTGTACAAAATTCCCAATGAATAAATAATATTTAAACCATCCGCTCATCAGGCAGATCGGAGAATTCTCCATCCGATTGTCAATTGTAAGCAATTTCGTAATTGCACTGACAAAGCAATTAAGCCATTTGACCGGATATATATCGAATCCACGTTTCAGGTATGAGAGAGACAGTGGAATGCAACGTTTTCACAGTAAATACATTGGCTCCCGATATAACCACGTAAACAGTGGATGATAATGCAATTTGGATAATACCCAGACGTACTCAATAGTGATATGGGGTGATGCGAACCTCATGTGATGCAGGTGCAGACGTAGAGGTACGTAGGTATTCACACGTATGAACATGCGGTATTATTCGAGAGCCATTGAAAATTATTAAGCGTGGATGGGTGAGTATGCAATTTGAAGAAATAATTATCTACCCGTTATAGCGTAAAAAATATTGATATGAATTTGAACAATAATTATTACAGTCCGAGAATCAATTTTATTGTCCAAGAAGAATGAAAAAATTCATGTCGATGTCAAAGAGTTTGCCATTAAAATTTTATCCCCTTCTTTAATAGAATTTCGCCATATTTTTTTAATAGAATTTTTTCGTGTGTCTCTTTGGGCTAGAATTACTCCTGCATCGGCCATTCATTTTAATTGAAAGTCAACAAATAGTGAGGATAAACGAATGAATGATAAGAATCGAGGCTAACTGTCTCGTGGAATGGAAAAAAATTTTAATGCAAATGAAAAAGTACGTTTCATTTACAGTCCAAGGATTTATAGCTGCATGAGAAACGACAGCCATAAAAGTCTCGTGGTGTTTCCAATTCGTCGGGAATGTCAGTGGCAGGGATCAAGATAGATATACAGATTCAGTGTACCCAAAAGCCATGTGGGTATATGAATATACTGGGCTGGCATCATAGAATACATTGATTAACTAGTTGAATGATGTAGGTAGGTACATTGTAGGTAGTAACTCTCGTCATGAAAGTTGATCGTCTAATCAAATATTTAATAACTTTTTAACGTGAACTACACACGAATAATAGGCGACCTACCAAAATATTGTGCGCATTGGGACTCAGAGTGTCTCAATTTAAGCAAAAGGGAGAGCAATATTTTACTTATTTTTATATATTTACGTACAATTTTCATTAAAATCCGCGTTCAATTGGATTCTGAGAACTGCATAAATTTTTTACTGCTTAAATTAAAAATATATTTATATTTAAAAATACTTCCAATCGGTTCGAGCGGCTCGAGCTCGCCTTTTTGAGTAGATCGCTCAGACGACCGAGCCGAGGCTGAAAAACGCGGGAAAGACTCACACTTCGGCACTCATTTTGATTTGAGCAATCATTGGAGGCCTCACTGTCTTTCATTAAATAAATATCAATTAGCCAGCTCATCCAATGAGTAGATTAAATAATTAGAATATTCATCCAGGTGAAGTCCCTAATTTCCATGAGTACTGATGAAGACCTCCAGACTCTCATGTCGGTAATAACTACGACACTGTATACCGTAACGGTAATGGACGTTTAAATTATGCATTTGTTTCCCTCCCCATATCTACCCTCCTCCCCCCCTGCCCTTGTCACCCCCTGCCGGTATCGCCCGTCCTCATCAACGAAATTGTAATTAGTTATTTACACATTCCAAGTGCGCGTGAGCCAGTGTCAATGATTAAGAAGGCAGCCCGTATAACTTTGGCAACGCGGTATTTAACTTCCGTGAGTGGAGTCTTCAACTTCCTATACCATTCTCTAACCTCTTCTTACCAACTACTCAACTGGGCTTCCTTTTCTTATAGACCCACCAGCCACTCGCTCGTTAAGAGAAATGAGGGAGGATTTGCACTGTTAAGGGATGGAGCGATTTTCCGAGTACTACATCTGTCTCACTCGCAAGAGTGAAATTATGGAGGGGGAGCTGTGAGCTAAGGCTCTTATCCTCTTTCGGGTGTTAGAGGGAGCTCGTGTGCCACGCAGAAATGACGACCAAGTTTAACCCCTCAACCAGGGCGAGAAACTTTTCCATCTTTGCTTTCACACTGCGCCCTGTTTACCACCTATCAGGGAGTTGGTGAGCACAATCCGGGGGGATCCTTATGGTTGTTGATGACGAGACTTGGCATATTTACAGGGCCTCCTGTGTTTCACCGAGTCTTTTCCGCTCTTGGAGAAGCTCGAAAGCGAGGGCTATAATGTCACGAGTCTAAAGACACTTTTTCTGCCTACATGGGCCGAAAGTGAGCGTTTTTAATCGAGCGAAGCAAAGTTAGAAGGCTCAAAAAATTATAAGAGCAAATTTTGGGCATACGGAGCCTGCGTAAAGTCTTACTTTACCCACAGAGCGTCGGAAAATACTCTCTGGTACAGCAGAAATTAATCACGAATTCTGCTAGATTCCGTAATTGTGAAGCGTGATCTGAATATCAGCAGTTGATCCACTCTTCAGTACAACTGCAAGAGCATTTCCTACTTCTTCCAGACCCTTTTCCATTTCCCACTAACTTGGGTGATAGCTAATATTTGACGATCAACTCTTGTAAATTCGGCGCTTAAAGCGCCTCCTAATGATCCTACAATGAAGCGAATCTTCACTTTGTCTTTCTGTCTCAACAAACCGCGGCCCGAAGAACTAAATACTTGAATAAAATTCGCACTTGCATTCGTAATTCTGTTTGTCCTGGGAGATGGTGTGTAAATGTAACTAGACGAGCTGGGTAGAATCACGGGAATAGCTCTATTGTGGCAGCAGGTGCTATCAGTGTCTGCGGATAGAAGTGTTGGGGGTTCTCTTAAAAAGTGGGACACTCCATTGCCGGGAACGGTTGCCTCTCGGGTGATGAGATTGAATGGGAATGCTAGTCTTTTCTGGTCTTTTGTGATTTTCAGGAAATTATTCGGGGGATTGACGGGGAGAAACGGAATGCGTGGGATAAATTTTTAGGGAACACCTTGTGAATTTTGTAAAAATTTTGTGACTCGTTCTATTGGTTTGGATAGATTCTCACTGGCCAAATCAACTGACGGACAATTACCTGACGACATTTTGCGAGACAGAAACAAAAGGAGCGTCGACAAATGTTATCTCACCGATTTATTGACAAGAGACAGCATCACCAGTGACGGTCATTATTTTTTTTGACCTGACAGTTTTCCATTCCTGACGTTACCTCGCATCTCCACTTCTCATAAAACCAGTTGACAAGGTCTGTAATATTTTGAATGACTGAGTAATTCAACAGATTTGAAATAAAATACTCCCAATCTTCCGGATGAAGGATTGACGTCCAATGGAAAATAGATTGCCCTGTATATACAGTATTTGACGTATATCGGGGTTGGAATCGAAGGGATAGAAAAGATGTGTGGGGATGGGGTGATTCGTGTAGCACCCGAGTCTGGGTTTTGGTAATGGCTGGCATTTGAAGAGGGGAGTTTACTCTGTTCGGTGCATTGGTATTTTCACTCTCCCTCGCCATGTTTCAATTTTCGTTTAAATCTGCCTTTGTCTTCTCGAACATTCAATTGGTTTTGGAAATTGCCGTGTAATTCCCACCTTCTCAGTCATTCCTGGGGTAATAAAAAATTCTTTTATTTTTTACGGCCCGCAAACCTGAGGTATTTTTAATTTTACGATGCAGAATGTGTAAAAAAAAAGTAAACTGAAATTCCTATTCGTCTATCGCAAACAAAAATTTATTTAATATTCAAAAAAATTAAAACAATCAGTCAACAAAATTCGTGAAATGTTTGAGAAATTTAATTTCCCTGCCGAGAACCATCCAAAGCATTTCTCATAAATTCCCACTCATTTTCCAATTACATAACAAACAGTGAAATTTACCATAATTTTCCGGACAATAATTTCTCCCAAGCTGTCTCTCTGTCAATATACTCCGGGGGATAATGCCCGTGCAAAAGGCAGGGGGTGGTCAGTGTATCATTTTTTTTTTCTGCACAACAAACTTGCTTTTCACTTTTATTCATTTTTTTTTCTACCCCTCTTTAGTCTATCCCCCACAGGCAGACACACCCACCCTATCTCCGCGCGCGGGCCAGGCCACTCCGCCCCTTTCTGCGCGTTTGCTAGTGCTAGCACACTACATCCTTTTTCTCGGGTAAAAATAAACGAGAGAAAAGAATTGACAAAAAAAATCTGACATACAGAGTACACGTCACGCTTCGACAACTCTGTTGCTTTTCGTTCGGCTGCATTGAGTCCCCCCCCCCCCCATCTCCCCGAGTATCGCGCAAAGCCATCGAAAACTTTTCAGTTTCCACCCCATCGTTCCCACAGTGGCTGGATTTAAATATCCAAAGCGACGTTTCACGCGTCTCTCCTATTTTTTCTCCATTGTGTTTTTATCATTCCTCAAGTCCGTCATTCAGGAGTTACATCTCCGAGTACGTCTCGGTTTGAAAAGTCCCTGGTAACCTTCAATGAAAATATTCACTTGGAATAAATGAAATTCCGGTGTCAAGAAAGACTTTCAGAAAAAAAAATCATTTTCTCAACATAAATTTAAAATAAAACATCTACAAGAAATTTTTTTGCAATGGGTAGTCATTTATTTAAGTAATTTTAAAAGTTAAAATTTCACCGACACGTTTGTAGAATTCCCTTTTTATCTCTTATTTATAATTTTTTGTCTCTTGTTCTCTGGTTTTTATTGGCCTTATTTTTCCAATCTGTCATTCATAAGTTACACCTGTGACTAACTCATATTGAAGCAGCTCGAAGTTGGGTTTACGGTGGCAGTTTGAAAATCCCTCAAACGTTGAGTTGGAAACGAGTCTAATAAAAGACTGTTGTCATTCCTAAGGTGGAATTTAATTACGGAAAAGTCCGCGGGTAAATCCAATTAAAAAGTCGTGAATCTTAGGAGCATTGGGGGTGAATTTATTTTGGTAAATGGTAAATAGAAGATGAAGGTGGCAAAAGTTGTTAATGCAACGGGGGTAGAGAGGATGGGATTAAAAGGAAAGGGTTAAGGGGCAGTTTCTAAGAGACAGAGGATTTGGATTGAGTACTTTCCGGTATTTGGAGAGAATTACTATCGAAAGTGTATTATAAAGACTCACCCGTCATCCCCAACATGTCTCGCCCCTGGAAGAGTCGCGACGCTCAGTAAGTCGATTAGTATTCGAGTGAAGTTCGATTTGGATCTCGCCCGCTCGAAAAAGAATCGATTACCTGGGAAGTCGATTGCCAGGGGATTACGGATGGGCAAAATGACGGAGAGGGTGATCAATTGGAAGACGCTTTAAGCTCGGACATGTGTTTTTCCCATCTGAAATTCCGGGGCAATCGACTTCCCCTGTAGTCGATTAATTTTCAATCCCACCGGCTGAGATCCAAATCGAACTACTCTCGAATGCTAATCGACATTCCGACCAAGCCGATTCTTCAATCTCTAGCCGGCCGAATCCCAAACGAGGGATCCCTTAGGATACTACAAACAAACCAAGACGCGCTTTTTCGATTTTTAAAAATTGCCAAGAAAATATTTCCCCCCACCGAAGTCTTCTCTGTCGAAATATTTTTTTTCCCTGAGTGGATGTAATACCGAACCGAGTCCATGTTCCTCTCAGCTACACCTCCGACAGTGGCTGTTTCCTCTGTTATTCAAGTTTCCCCAACATTCTATATCCCACTTTAATTAAATATAAGCACCGCAGCACCTCAAGATGAGAAAGAGGGGTACATGCTTGGGTATATTTACATAAATTTGGTAAGACGCGTGTGTAAGGAGATATAACGCCCCAGTAGATACCAAAGTCCAACGTTCCTATCCATTGCCATGCAATTAAGCCAACACCTTCACTACTCACATTAAATACGTGTACACCACCCAATGACTGCGATATCTTTCCTCTGTACGTACTTATACATACGTAACCACGATAGGGCATGTAAATGTGAGTGTATAACGCTCATCCTCTGCGAGGAGTGACGATAGCGCGTTTATTTGCATTAGAACCCGTATTAAACGATCACATTACCAATTGGCACAAAGGCAATCGAATTAACGATAACACGCGTATCTCCATTTGTATGAGCGTATGCAATTCTCTCCATTGAATGTATTTCAATTCAACTACTTTTGTGTTTATTCATTGATGCAAGCGTGAGTGTTTCATTTCGTTGGGCGAGGGGGAGGAGAAATCGGCAGGTGGACGGGGGATGTTTTGTACTGGGGCACGGCTGTTGTCTTCAGTACCAATTAACACAGTGATGTTACCTATTTTTTCCGGGGATAATTGCATCAACGGGACTGGATGCATGTGCATAATTTGAAACTGATGGGCTCGGCTGTTGCCAAAGATCACATTGAGAGAAAAACACGGCTGCCTGGTAACCACGCGCGACAGAAGTGAAACTTGTCTACACTTTAACTGTGAAAGAATAATTCAAAGACTAATTGTTTTAATCTATCAATATGCGACAGTGCCGCAGTGATCCGAGTAAGAGCGGGCGCGTGGAAGGACAGCCGTACGTGAGTTCCCCCACTCCGCGACGCTCCCCGATCCTCGTGACTCCCCTCATTGCGTTCTGTTTCCTCGTGACGCTCGCGCGCTTTCAAATCCCACGCACCTGAAAAATTTCAGTTCAAAATTTAATTTTGGGAACTATTAATTTTTGAAGGGTAGTAGGGCGTAAAAAATAGAAATACTAGATCAATATGAAATCAGAGTTCAATGATTCAATTTATTGCACAAATATCGAAACGTCAATGCTCGAGTACTCTCGAATATGTTGTTTTTTCCAACAAGGATTTCCCTCGACTCGACAAAAATGTAATGCTCTACTTTTGCGGAAGTCTGGCTCTTCAGACTTCTTTGTCAAATTTCACGGCAAACGTGTGCTGAAAGATCTATGAAGCCAGGGGGGAAGCCAGCTCTCAGTCACTGCGAAGTATGTCTTCTTTTACACTTGCGCTTCATTTTTTTTCTCTCGCTCTCGTGCTCATACGTCGGAAAAAGAGTTTCAATTGTCCAGGTGAAAAAGAATATTGTTACTAATATAATATAACCGAAAATATATTCTAATATCAGAGAATATATTGAAATATTGAGCGTAAGAGAAAAATTGAATAGAAAAACCTGACAAACTCGCTGGACTCGCCAATTATTAGGCATAAGAGGACGTAAAAATAGCATATTTCCCAAGAAGTGGCAAAAACTGTTTTTCACTCGTTACGAAATATACTATTACATACTATTTCCGATAAACGATAGCCTTCAATTCCCACGAACTGAATAATAAAAATGAGACTCATGATTTATTCCATTTTCATCGAATTTACAATGACGCAGAACGATCTGCAACATCAGAGAGATGATATGAAACGATGTACCACTGATACTGCTTTGGTGTCTGTATTCAGTGCTCAACCTGATAAACGGCTGATTCTTGAATACATAGAGCGGCTAGCTTTGTGCTCGGAGCTGAAACAGAACACTCATCATACGAGTGTCACAGATCCTATCGTATTCCAGAAAAGAATGGCACCATTATTCATAGCTGACTTTATTATCTGATTGTTCTGGATATTAAAGAGAGATAAAATAGATTCGCGGGCCTGGCAGTTTGTGGAGCTGTTGACAGAGGCTGACACCTACTGGTGGCACATGTAGTGCTACCTTTTGGAGAACGTGCGCGGCGATCTACGCCTCTCGCCCCAAATCCACCCCTCCGGGGGGTTTGCTGATAAGGGATGGCTGCGAAATCTGTCGTGGAAGGGTATTCCGCGGAAATCTGCTTAACCGACACTCGTCAGGAGGGAGATAAGATCATTTTAAGTTGGACATCTGTAGTGGCGCCACCACTTGGATGCGATGTGACCGTCATAAAGTAAGTCGATCACATTTTTGTCAGGTGACAGTACATGGTCAATCGAGGGTCGGTAATGGGACGGCTCACTGGCGATCATATGACCATCGTCTGACATGAATTTTACTGAGTTATCATGCGGTATATCTACGTCAGAAAAACTAGGCACGTTGAGATATGCATTTGATACTATTGACAATTTTTACAACTAGATCAACAATGGTACTCAATTTACAATTAATTGAACTAAAAAAAAAATTACAGAACACGTCATTAAAGGGTTTTATTGAGAATAAAACAGGCGAGAAATTTTCTTGAGCATTAGTTTAGATATTTTTTTAATTTTTCTCGTAGAATTTAATTAGAAATTTTTAAGTCTGAAAGTGTATGAATTTATAGGGGAATTCGCATGCGACTTGTCAGCTGTTGAATTATTTTAACGAGAGTTAACATTTGCCAGGCTTATCCAACATATATAATTTAGGTCAGTTGTATACTTATATTTATTTATTTATTTATTTATTTTTCCGTGTGGGATATCCGACACACTATATGAGAAGTGGTTTTCTTTTTGCGAGAACGAAAATGCAGAGCAGCAGAAAAACGACCGGAAGACGTCTGATCTTTACAACGTTTAAACCTTAACCCTTTCAACATCTCCAAGCGATAATGAATAAAGAGGTCAGGTTCGAAGAGCTAAGGGAACGACGGAGAGCATGTTATCTCAAGATCTCAAGTTCCAAGATCGCGATGGGAAATATTTATTTATTTATGTAAACATTAATTTTTACTTCCAACAAATTATTTGTTGAAATTGATTGAGCCCAGGATACAAGTGTTCATAGAAATATTTTATATTATCGCACAGAACGGATATTGGTTAGCCTAGAATCGGTACACTCTCTCATGGACTTCACGATATCGGGAATTTTAATTTCCGAGAACGGAAATCCACTTCAGTAGAAAAATAGAGCAGAAGAAATCTTTAGGATGTTTGACCTTTTTGACATGTTCAAAGAGATAAAAAGTGACGAGATCAGATTAGAGAAGTTGAATTACCACACGAAATGATAATTATTACCAAATTACGTATTAAAAATTGCTAATTCGGTGAAACGTAAATTTTACGGAAGAGTTTTTTTCATTCCGTGATTGAACGTATCATACATTACCAATTTAATTACTTTTTTCCAAAATTTTCATTTTACAGAGCAGTTGAGGATACTTGGATACGCCATCATCGCCACCGACATGTATTCCAGGAGAAATGGCAGAGATACCCGGTAACTATAAACATAATTTATGTCTATTTAATACGGGTCTACCGAATACCCTTCTAACCGCGTGAAGTTCGGGTGTTAAGGATGAACTCGTGCTGAACATCAGATAATGAACCCTTCCGTAGAATCGCGCATTTAAATTAAATGAAATCGTGAATTTTCTGTAACAAAATACCTCGAAATTCCAGTGAACATTGAATGCGATAAAAATTTCCGAGAGGTGTACCAGAAAATTCAGGAATACTTTTATTTCGGATGGTAAGACCTTACCTCGGCAACAGTCACGCGAGTATTTGCTTAAAAATGATATCTCCAAAGTACCGAGTACCGTAAAGAACTGCAAAAGCTCTTACCCTTACGGAGTCTTTCCTCTTCCTGCCTCAGTTGCCTCTAAATGGTTTTTCGATATTTATAGGAATCACGCGCAAAGCCTGCCCCAGGTGTTCCTCGAGAGGCTTAACATCTACAGCTCTCTCAGATATGATGATGAGCAAACCGGACTGCACCAGGATTGAACTAGAGTGACTGCCTAGCTTCGCCCAGCCCTGGTAATTCCCGGCGAATTAAAGTCTAGCCAGACTAGCAGGTTAGTCCCAATCATGTCCCAACCTCGAACTCCAGACATTTGTATCGTAGAATAATTTTCCAATGCTTCCAAAAAATTTTAAATAATTTTTAGGCGTACGGTTGGCCCAGGCTTTGCGCAAAGTCGGCGCAACGTTGCCGCAGGGTTTTTTATTATAGGAATTTACGGGGGTCTTATGGGATGGGTGAGACGGTCTTACCAAACGCGAATTGCTCGCGTACCAGCCCCCACTCCAACCGCACTCACAGTATAATTGATAATCCATTTGTTTCCTTTTTTTGTAAATTTTGCCATTGTTTATATTTTCTCACTAAGAATTAATCTTATTCATCGCGTTCCAGCTGGGAAAGAATAATTGTAATCGCGAAATGAATGTGTCCTCGAGGTTTCACCGTAATAGATCATTTCGTTCCACTCTCATTTGTTTACTGGTTAAATCCCTTAAGGATTACAGTACAATATGCGCGAACAGTCTGAGATGCAGGGAAGCATGTAAAAGAGAGGAGGGAGGCGAGAACCCAGCGCAACTGTGCTTCAACAGTCATTCGCGGCAGCTGTATCGCTAGTCTGTCCGCTACACGCGCGAAGCGAGCTTCTTTCGGTCTGTTTGATCCATCTCAGTAGATCTGAAAATCGGTAATGATGAATTGTTGACAGAAATGTTAACTCTGAGCTGATCATTCAGGAGCATTCAAGTGAATTAAAAAAAATACTCATTTAATTGTAATTAATTCAGTGTGTTAGTGGCCGAAAGACATTAAGAAAAAGAATTAATTCTAATGAATTCGGTGATGAGAGATAAAATAAACTACTGAATTTATTACTGACTCTTATTTGCGTTTCGATCGCTCGTTTGGCGCTAAACAAAAAGTTGAGCTTTCTCTTGCGACATCGTGACATCACTGGGAGGTAATGAGAATTCGATGAGCGTTTCCACGGGCTTATCGAGAGCCAACGAATCCTCCTGACGTGATAAAATTCCCATAAATGATGAATTATTATTTTTTTCTCTTTATATCAAAGAGACGGCATAAATTTTAATCCAATATCCATTTGAGAGGATCGAATCACATGGAGAATCAAGACCGGCTGCGCCATTAATATTTAAACAAGTCTCGGGGGAGAAAGAAAGTCTCCGGTGGGTGGATTTAAAGTGGTTTAATTGATCAATTTGTGGACAACGTGAATTATGTGCTTCGAGGACATTGAGCTGGATTATTCTGGGATCGTCACGCCGGTCAATTTCGATTACACTCGAGAACTCAATTTCTGGAGGGAAATTGAATTGCCGCGATGCTGAAGGTACAGATTGCCGGATTTATTTCAATCGTATGAACATTTTTTAAATTTAGGGGTATACATATTTATAAACAATTGGGTATAGTGATGAATTAGTGGAGTTAATTTTTAGGAAAAAGGGAATTTTTAACGTCCAATAAATTTCAGGAAAATTTCATTGGTTTTGTTACTGAAAATTCAGGGGCACTCTCGAGCACTCGATAATTATTCACATTTTACAAATAGGTTAAATGAATTACATAATAAAACATTGTTATTCATTTTAAAAAATTGCTTTTTTTAAAAGTCTCATAAAATAAAACGATGAGATTAAAAATTTCTGTTTTGGGAATAAATAAATAATCATAAAATTGATATTATTCTGCGTATAAAATTGAAAGATATAGCTGGAAAATTTCCATTTGCTAATGATGTTAACTAGAATCATGAAAATTATTTACTTTAACAATTGGCCCTCAATTTTGGCCGAATTTTGTGTCAATATTGACCACTTGATGACTGCATGCTAAAATCCTCTCGTGATCTTCATTAACCGCGAGGTCACGGGCGTAAAAACCGGTGCAATGCGCAGAGATAATGCCATTAAGCTAAGTGACAAAGAAAATTGCGGAAAACTTAGATCGCAGACGGTATGAGACCCATTTCAGGCGGTTGAAACCATCCCATTAGAGAATTGCATCGATATCAACAGAGATTCGCGGTCGAGGAAGCACTTGAACGAATTACTCAGCTAATGGAGGTAAAGGACTACGCCGGGAATCGAATACAAACGATGGGATTATTTCGCTAATTTATTTTCAATTAAATTATTTTCAATTAACCCGTCTCCCATTCAAATTAGTAAAACTTGTCTTTTGGCCAGTCGTACATTTTTATTTCATTGATCAACTAAAAAGTCTAAACAATAATAATTAGCGTTCACTATTTTTATATTAAATTAACAATTAAACATCTAGTAACAATTTTTTTATCAATAGCTTTCGCAGGCATTGAAACGTTAATTACGGATTGTCTATTTGGGGGCGCCTGGGGAATGAATGAAATTGTCTCGATGATAAATCCAATGCATTTAAATCCAACTAAGAATCTTCTCCGCTCTTTGTGGGGTGACATTCTGCAATTAATTCATGAACATTGGGAAGAACTCTCTCCCATTCATTCCTCAAGAATATTTATGGGCTCTCCCCTTTGAACAACGATTTCATCAATCATAATGGTTCAATCGTACACGGAAGGATTCAGTGCACAATAGAACGTATCTCTGCCCCCCACAGGTGTAAATAGTCGTCCACAATAGGAGAATAAATAGGATTGAGATAGTTAATTGGCGGGAACTTATGATGGAAAAGTTTTTCCCACGAGACCGACAGAATTTCTGAGTTTAATAATTAATTTACGATGTCTTCGTGTAATTGTCGTTAACGAGGTGATAAATCGATGGAAACTCCGAGCTTTTGCTCGTGACATATTTATTATTCAGAGGGAAAAAGTTTGGAGGAAATTGCTGAACGACTAGTATTAAAAACATTTATTGGAACTTCATTGAAAATCCGGTGGAAATTTAATGATTTTTGGTTATTTTTATTGGATATTTTACCTGTCGAGTAAATACCTAGGGCACTGAATTGGGCCGAATTAAAGTGATCGAAACAATTTGTAAAAGTTCTCACGTAAATCCTGCAAATAGAAAAAAAACTTGACCCAATTCAGAACGGCCACAATTTTCACCAGAAAAACAGTCTTTAGAGCCTCTTCCACCGAGCGAAAAAAATCAACTGATCATCAATTTTTCGGGTCGGTTTTAACCGATTATTTGGGTTATTTTTACATACTTTTTGGGTGAATTATGGGCATAAGATGGCACCCAGTTGCGCATTACATTGATAAAATATTCAGAAGACTTTTCCACGGATCGCGAATAAAACTGCGATCATTCACCATTCGCGTGGCTCCGCTAGTATCTGTGATGCTACTTTTCTTCAAAAAATTTTATGTATAATTTATTTATGGACTCACCAAGAAGTTCGACGACCCATAACCACGGGAAAATAAATGAGAGCGCATAAATATGGAAAGGTAGAGTTGAATTTCAATTTATACGGTGATGTATCATGCCGTGAGGATAATTCCAGTTTATGCTAAATTGTGAGAGCAGAGGGAAATAAATGTGCTTACGTGTTATGAGTGGATTAAGCGTATAATGCGATAAAAATCGGTAGTAGTCGTTGAGTATCATTGGGAATACATTGGAATTCGATTTAATTTGCTGTCCGTGACTTGGCATTGGATTTGGAATGAAATGGTTCATGAATCCGTGATTCATGCTGAGAATGATAAAAATCGAAAAGTTTTCTCGATTTACGTACGAAATTTCTGAAAAGTTTTTCTTGATTAGTTCCATTTCCCAGAATCGAAAATCCTTAAAAGACCAAGTGGAGTTTACGTGAGCCATTTGTTGTGGCTCATCTAAATAAATAATATTTTTTAAAATTATAATTAGCCTAATTAAATTACACTTTCGTCGCCCTTATTATTTTATTAAAAAAAAAATTATCATATCTATCTTTAGCTTATTAATTAACCACTTACCTTTCTCTACATCAATGGCCATTTGGCCAATCGTCATTTTTCATTTCAAATAGCTCCGAAATGTCGAGCGGTGAATTATTATTAAATTCAGACAAATTACATACAAAGTAAAACCGAACTTCATCCACTCAGAACCAAATGTATGATAAATGTAGAAGGTGACCCTCGTCAAATACAAATCCCCGTCGCGATGAACGAAGCACTTCTGTTTCTGCAAAAACTTTTTCTAAACGAAAGTATAAAAAAAAAACAGATCCAGGGTTGGAGTCTACCAGCCGGAGAGAAGGATTTGTTGATGTCATTAAAGTATGCGCCATTAATCGTAACTTCACTCACGTCGGATCTATTTTTCGCCGAGCGAATCCTCATGAGGTTGTCATATTAATCAACTCTTTCTCTACTCGCCGATCTGGCAAGTCAGATTGACAGCAATACTGGGGATGGGGGATTTCGATGGTTATTTGTGATAAAGTTTTTGAATTGGCGAATCAATCATTCCCAAGTGTCGGGTATTGAAGGTGACAATTGAGTGGGAAGAGACAAATTATTGTTCGACCAACTCGGATAAATAAGACTCGATATTTGCATTTTTTTTACTCAGAAAACAAAAAAGTTAAAAATAATTTTCTACAAAAAAAATGGTTAAATAGATGACGAGAGGTGTGATTAGTTCTGCTGACCCACTCCTCAATTTGAGAATTAACGTCAGTAGATCATATTCCCCGTCACATTAAACCAATTAGACCCCCGTCGATTGACTTGCCTCAAGAAATTGAGAGCATTTTCTTCATGAGTATCGAAAAAAAGGGTTACCCGACTATAAGTATTGCCATAGGGTTCGTCATCCGACGCCCCTCGTTAGGATCGATTATCACGAGAAAAGTATTATTCGGACGTCATTGTCTAGACCAACCTTACCGGTCCATTCACTTATCGATTTTATAATTTTCCAATTTCTCGCATTCGCCCCAAGAATAATCCCTTTCAATTGTTGATTCATTGGAGTTTTAATTCACTCATTTCTAGACTAGGTCCAATCCATTAAGAATCTTCAATGAGCATGAGTTTTCCGTGCAATTTCACTGCCGAGCAAATATGGTACCCCAAAGATTAATTTATGAAGAGGATAAATTAAATTTTCAATTCAAGGTAGCCAGCGAGTGACTCCACAAGGTTTCTCCGATACTCCTACTTTTCATGAATCGACCAGAGTGCGATATAAACCCACCTCTCAATGCAATTTCGGGTGAATTTGAGGCAAGGTCACTTCAATATTCTTCGATATTCTCCCGAGGCTGACGGAAAAAGATCAAAATAACGACAAGACAAGAAAAATACATGAAAGGAATTTATTAACCCACAAAATTTAACCAATTAATTAATTTTTTAAGCGATAATGATAGCAACAAGCTTGGCAGCGCGAGTCTTGAGTGTCGCTGAACTAAACGACAAAAAAAAATATTTCTTGTAACAGTTTCCCCCAAAAATCGCTACTAAATTCTCTCTTCTCCCGCAGGAATGCCCGGAGTATCCGATGGGATTACGGCAATAGAGCACCCAGCAAACGCCAGCGGAGGACACCCGATTACATTCCCATGCCGTCATCATCAGCCCTGGAGGTCGCTGAAAGACCAAAAACAACCTGATGTCCCACTCCCCACAACCACCTCGCTAAAAGGATTGGGAGTACGTGACAGCCAATAAATGATGCTTCCCCGGCGGGGAATCCGGTATCAACCATGAGCTCAACACACTCAGACTTGGACAACTTGTCGAGCGCTGCGGTCCTGAGACTCGGCTGTGATAATACAAGTCAGCCAATGGGCGAATCAATTACCAGCCAGGGCTGTCTGGAGCATGCACCAACATTGACAAATCGCGCCTACATAAAGGCAATTGTTCTAGGAATTATGGGCGTATTCAGTCTAATTGCCAATTCCGGTACAATCTGGTCGATAACGCGAAACCGTCGCAAGCATCACGGCTGCTCAGCAGTTTACACTCTGATTCTACACTTGTCAGTTGCTGATCTCTTTGTATCGGGTTTTTGTTTGATCGGCGATGCCCTCTGGAGCTACACCGTCGACTGGCCTTGGGGTAATGCAACGTGCAAATTGTTCAAGTTTCTGCAGATGTTCAGCCTCTATCTCAGCACCTTTGTTCTCGTTCTCATTGGAGTCGACCGATTCATTGCCGTCAGGTATCCCATGAAGAGCCTCAACACTGCTCAACGATGCAATCGGCTCGTGGTATTCACGTGGATACTATCATTCGTGCTCAGCATTCCTCAAGTGAGTACACGTGAATTTGTCGATGTGGTGATATTTGCCGAGGGCTCAGCGGAGCTGCGATACGCTAGGGAATGTTGTCCCGGAAAATTATTCAACCGATTGCTAATTTTACGGTGGCTTGTCGGGAAACATTGATAGCAATCGGAAAGATTTTTCTCTGATTTTTTTATGTTGTTGAATTCGTTAGATACGGTTTTTACAATCGGTAATTACTCAGACATGTAATTACTTCTAAAAAAAATTATCGTCCCTCGGTAGACAGAAAGAATCGAGGGAGAACGCAATTTCGATTACTCCACTTGTTGCCAAGCTCATCCGTCCCTCCGCAAATCTCCCAGCGGAGGAGTTTCTCTGCCTACGAGACCAAACAATATACGACGACTAAATGGTTCCCTCCACCACATGCGCCTCTACTCCAGCTGATCCTTCTTATGAAGTTAGTTCTCCAACAAAGTCAATAACATCTCTGTACCAAGTATGAACGATCTGTTAAATCATCAACAACATCAGGAGCTTTTCCTGAAAGTCAATACGTGTTTTCACATCTATGTCGCGCGTTCTCATTCTCTCTCGCGCTATCGAATATGCCTGAAGACACGTGTGAAATCTCATTCGTTTATCCACGACCGACCTATTCTAGTATTTCATGAAACCAAATACAACGGAGAAATTTCTCACTACTTCGTGCCGCTCGCATCTGCAGATTTAATCGGAGAATAGAAAACTCCTGCTATTCGCACTGCTGAAGTTATCCTCACGTTTCAAATGCTCTTTAAATTTTCTACAAAAATTGTGTACTTCAGTGATGAGGGATTGAAATTTCATTCGCACCTGACGATTTTCCAACTCCCCTGCGAATTTAATGCAATTAAAAATTGCTACGTATGACTACAGGCGCGAATCGATTATCTCTCGTAACGAGCGAATTATCTGAACATTTTGTCATGCACTAGAGATAAACGCGCGCGTACTATAAATTTTTAATTTTCTCATAATTAAAGTTTCTCCTAAAAACTTTTTTTGCAATTTAACCCAGCAATTTTTTTAATGCATTTTGTGTCTACCATTAACAATTGTAATTTTTTCCAACGTTAAAATTGATTTCATATTCATTTCGTCTACCTAACGGTCTAATCCCGTGCACGTGATTTTCAAATATTACCCATCCACGAGATTTTACCGTTTCACTACTTCCAATATCGCGAGACATGGGTCATGAAAGTTCCGGTATTTTATGGGGCTAGAAGCGATGTCAGGCTGCACTAATGGATTAATCGTGCATAAAAATATAGTGGGGCATGCTGTCTGCAGCCAGTCAACAGATTTGACGTTCTTTGGAACCTGTTCTAGTTGGCTTAGAATGTTATTGGAATAATTTATTGCCATGGATATTTGAACTTCGTGTATTCCCCTAGAAAAGTGTGCATCGCATCGAGGAAAACAGGTATCGCTATCGCATTCCGGTCCTCTTAGAATGTTGAGGATATTTTAATATAATGGGATTTTCATTGGTCTTCAATCTCCTCGTTCATAAACATCAAAACATTCGCTGAATAAAGTGATGATCTCAATGAATCCTTTTATTGAATAAAAAAATGCATTGTTCGCTTCTGTACAGCGGGTGAATCAGGAAAAGAAGGACTTCCGAAATTCATCGACATTTTTACATCAAAGAAGGGAATTTATATAGCGTTCCACATTCCTACGACGTCACAGGAGAATATAAAATTGACAAGAAATTTTTACTGACAAAAATAGACAGTCCAGTGCGTGAACAATGAATGAATTAATTAGTTAAAAATAATTACACCAAAGAATTGATCAAATGTTGCGGAAAAATTATTGAGTCAATTATAAAAATACTATAATTAAATACAAACCAGGCCGCAATATTCCACTCATCAATAAATCAAAATATTGGACGTGGACGGTGATAAATAATAAAACTGTATGTAGTATTTGCCCCTGAAATATGTTCCTCGCATTATCGGCAGACTATCTCCGTAAACTAGCTCTTCCCATTTCTCCAGTCCATTTGATTTATCTCGCTTCAATGAACAATATAAGAGTACCATATATTGCTCTCCGTAAAACGTGCTCGGCTGTCGACTTTAACAGGAAAATGCGACAATATTTCATTTGGAATTCTGTCGAATATGCAATTCTTTGTTTGAATAGGACCACCTCTCGGTAAATTCGTGGGATTCGAGAGGAACTGTGGAAAATTTTCAGATGTGTGACTGTTGCACTTGACTATTTCATGGAGAGTACTCGAGATAATTGTTCGCATTAACGTCGTGCGGCAAGCATGAGAGACTGCTGCGTCATGTACTCCGAATTTTCATTGTCAAATGAGGTCTCAGGAGAGTCCCATTGGGCTGTCGAATTTGGAATTTCCAATTTCGAAATTTCGAATTTCGTGGGCCTGATATAAACTTGAAGTCCGCCAAACTGGAGTCACTGTAATCAACTCGCTCGAACTTGGTCAAATTTCCACTCACATCTCCGTCATCCTGACATGTCACGAATTTTGCTCGCACGACTGGTTTAGGAAATTTCCTCAAGATCTGGTGAGTGGGAGCTTCGGGAACCGACTGGAAATATTTTTTTTACGCCCATATACGCCGGAGAGCGAAATTGAAATTAATCAATTTGGAGGACACTTTGGTTTTCTCAAGATTTCTCGGAAACTAGAGGAGCTATCGCCTCGCTCTCAACGGCG